>CAUZXS010002135.1:2500-40000 GCA_963585895.1 Sepioteuthis lessoniana
TTGTAGGGCACCTCGGGTAGTGTAATGGTTAGCAAGCTTGACTTGCAAACCTGCAAGAGTGAGTTCGAGTCTCATTGGGTGCCCCATTCAATCGGCCTTGTGCCACATCGAAGCAAAGAGCTTCGTAAATTACAACTCTCTAAGTTTGTTATAATCCCCCTCTCTCTTGTAACTGTAATAGCATTATAGCCTTTCTTTTTATTTCTGTGTTTATTGACTGTAATACATACTCTCTCTCTTTCTCTTTCTCTTTCTCCCCCCTCTCTCTGATTCTCTTACTCCCCTTTTCTTTGCTAACGTAATTCTGTTCAGAGTATTTATTTGATAACGACCTACTCTCTAAGTCTGTAATAACCTCGTCTTCTCTCTCTCTCTCATATATATATATATACATATATATATATATATATATATATATATATATATATATATATATATATATATCTTTAACTCTTTCTCTTTCTCTCTCCCTCTCACTCTCCCTTTTGATAACGTAATACTTTTCTTCTGTCTCTTTAATTGATAACTATAATACCATTACCTACTTTCTAAGTCTAATATAATCTCGTCTTCTCTCTCTCTCTCTCTTTCTCTCTCTCTTCCTCTCCCGCTTATCCTTGGTTTATTCTTTAAAGTTTAATATCCTTGTTGTCGCTCACTCTGTCTGCCTCTCTTAGTGTAAGGTTACTCGCAGCCATCGTGCAGCAATAGCTCATCAGTTTTTTTAAAGCTAGCCTAGCCTGCCTCTCCTTCAACTCGAAACCTTTCCCACTCTCTCTTATTCTCATTTCAGATGCAAGCATTTTCCTGCTATTCCCAGTTCCAACATTATTCCAGTTTCAAGGCCATGGAATTTTTTTTTTTAAATGCAAGCGGAAAGACGCAGATTTTTACCTGAAGGCCTTAACGAAATAGGTCGTCCACTGAATAATTTCAGATTCAAACGTCACTGCTTGCAAGAAGCAGTGCAGAGGGCAAAGAACGAAAAGGGAAGAGAGAGAGAGAGAGAGAGAGAGAGAAAGAGAGAGGGGGGCAGACAGACAGACAGACCGAGAGACAGACAGACAGAGAAAAGTATGTCTATTTGTATGCGCACGCGCAGGTGGGTAAATTCATGTTTGTCTAAGTGCGTTTACATACGTTAAAGAATCGAGGAAGTAGGAGAAAAAAATTACGAATGTGTGCTCATACATATTTTTATAAATTTCTATTGCTGCGTGCATTTAAATAAAAGGGTCAGCTGAAAAGTTCATTGACTGACCAAGATACGCTCATAAAATATGATCAAATGACGTTTATTTTTCAACATTTTCCTTCTTGCGGTTTACACACTTCTTCCAACAGTGTTGCAGTGCTTAGACCTGTTTAGTCAAAAGGTAATCTCTAGGTCTACAACCGGTTTGAATTCAGAATTTTCCTTTTCCTGGACTGGTTGCCATACCAAGATAAAAAGGGTCACTTTGCCCTACTATTCTACCTTTTAATTAGTGGGTGAATAGTTAGACGAATACCCTCACCAAGGTTATAAGTGCTATGTGAAATGCCAACAACCTCGTTCTTGATTTGATCTTGTTTCGCCGAGTTCATTTCTTACGTCAGTAACCGTCATACAACCATCCCCATACTAAGCTACTAATTGGTAGAAGAGCCCAAAGAGCGTGTTGTACTTCTGTTTTGAGTGGGAATGTTGTGTCTACCAGGAAAATTAGCATTTAACCACGTCGTACCGGGTTATTTCTGTACAACGTCATACTGGTAAAAAATCTCATCAACAACTCTGTTACAATCATGACTTGGTTTGGTTTCTTTAGTAACATATCAACCTTCGTTGGTTATTTGACGCCAAAGTCACTCTTACAGAACAACAACTGTGGTATTATTTAATCCATAGCTGGAGGAATAAAGGGGTCATGCCTTTCTCCAAGAGTATTAGTCCAAAAGTAAACGTAATAGCATGACTGGAGTTCGAAATCGCTTACTTCGAGGCCGCAGTCCAGCACTTTAGTCGTTACGCTACTGGGACTCCCTTCAGTTATTACCTTCAGTACCTTAATCATCACTAAGGGACTATATAGAATCATCTCCTGGGTATGAAACTAAACTGCATTTGAGAGTGAGGCTTCAGCTCTGGAGTTTTAGGGAGTATGGAGTACCCTCTCATTGTCATTACTTCCAGGTCCACTGTGACCCGGAGTGGTAGTACCACATACGATCCCATATATAGGTCAAATAGATATATTTGCCAATTATTTGTATTCTATCAGAATACTTGATATCATAACTGTTTTCACGAAAGCCTTAATAAATAACAGAAAAAATATAGATATACATGTACACAGTACGAAATTTATGAACCTCGAGCGATAAAATAACCATTAACAGATTGACATGCTCTTAAGATCAATCAATAAATTGATATGTAAAGTTATTCTTGAGTCTTTTTTTCTTATGAGGAAAGACAGCATTCTGAGTCCCATACTCTTAGCTTCAATAACTAAAAAGAAGTGTAAGCGGATATTATGATATTTACCAACCCCTCCGCTCGGGCAGGATATGACACAAGGTCAATTTTTATGCGGAGTTTAACAGGTTTGAATTCAGGGTTTTCCTTCTCCTAGACCAGCTGCCTCATCAAGGCTTAAGAACCTAGTCTGCCCTACTATTTACCCATAGCTGGAGGGAGAATAATTGGATTCATACCTTTCCCAAGGGTATTAGTGCAATGTGAAATGCAATCAGTCTCGTCCAGGATTTGAACTCGTGTCGCCGTGTCCATTTCCTACGACGATAACCATAACTCCACGGATATTATTGGGTATTATTAAAGCCGCATGCTCCTTATTTTGATTTATTAAAATATAGCGATCCATCACTTCTATCTTTTTAAATACCAGAATGTCTTTCTCCTAGAAGGATTTAGTAATTTCTCAAGCTTTTTTGTTTAGATGAGGCACAAGGTCGTATAAATGGGGCATCTAATGCGACTCGAATTCACCCGGGAAGTTTGCTAGTCTAGCTTGCTAACCATTACAACACCCGAGATACGGTTTTATAAGAAAACAGCTCTCTTTCTAAAATATCGGTTGTAATATCACAGTGTTCGTATTCGCATTAATTAATATTTAACCAGAAATATTTTTCTAGTCAAAGCCAGAAGAAGCCTCATTGCTTTCTTCAAAATTTAATCACGTTTTTAAAATAGATTGATTAACTGATTTAACGGTTGTAACTATTTAAAGTTGTTGTTTTTTTTGCACAAGATCCTATCGAATACAAATAATTTTTAAAGAGATCTATTTGACCCAAAAGATGGGAACCTAACTGTTACTAGTGCTCAAAGTCAGAGGAGACCTGGGAGTAATGACGTTGAAGCGGTACTCAACTCTATCAGGATTTCCAGAACTGGAGCCTCACTACCAGATATAGTTTAGCTTTTTTTTTTAACCCTCTGCAGTGTAGTGTAAACCTCTTCGACAGGCCAGTTTAAAATTCAGTATCGATTTTCTGCCGAAACATTTTTGTGTGTACCAGGTATATGTAGATTTGAATAACCACATTGAAGTGATTGTGCAAGCTGATTTACCCGCAAATAATGAGATTCTGCTGTATTTGGTCCGAGTTCTACCGAGATTGTGCTGATCTCGCGACATGCTACTTGCCCCTCGCTGGATAATTCATAAAATACAGCCTTCAATCTGATTTATCTTCGTCTAAGTTAGGGTTTCTCAAAGGGTCCATATAAACCCTTGGAGGTGAAAAAAATGTTGGCAGGCGGAATAAAATCATAGAAGTTCAAGGAGATGAATTTATTAGTTTGCATTCGTAAATCTCTATAACACGAGAACAAAAATCGCTAAATTATATCGACTACGTGCCTTAAACAAATCCTTGAAGCAACAACCCACAAAACAGCAAGTCTAGGGCTAGTTAGCTCTCATTTTATATACGAAGCCCAGTCAGCTGGTGGGGTGGGACTGTAGAATTCACCGACTGCATCTCTGCAGAAGGTAAGACTCTCGCAAAGAGTGTCCTGGTAGCCCAGTTGGCGGAGGGTGTAGAATACACCGACTGCATCTCTGCAGAGGGGTAAGACTCCCGCAATGAGTGTCCTGGTAGCCAAGTTGGCTGGGGGTGTAGAATACACCGACTGAATCTCTGAAGAGGGGTAAGACTCCCTCAATGAGTTCCTGAATATGACACTAAACAATCTGATGGTGAGGCTCCAGTAATGTTGGAACTTTTGGGAATGTGGAGTACCCCTTCATTGCCATCGCTACCCAGTCCACTCTGACCCGGTGCGGTGGCATTTGATAGGATCCTATATATGGGTCAAATAGAATCGAACTATGTGTTTATGCTAAACTGAATAGTTTGAAATAGAACTGTTTGTACGTGTAAAAATGAATTTGGCATCAAATAACCGACAATGGTTGATATGCCATAAAACCAAACCAAACTAAACCAAACCAAATCTAATCTTATAAACCATCCAAGTTAGACAAAGAAGACATGTTGAGCACTGCTAGTGAAGTAAGGACGAACTCATGAGCTACGGTCTTTTATGGACTCCTACACATGGACATACCAGGTCATCTAGACTGCATTCAATGTCGGCAAAGACTTACATACATCAGTTTTGTGTAGACTCTGAACGCAGTCTAGAAGACCTGTTAAGGGCGATGGATGATAGGAACAAATGGTGAGAGTGAATCAGGGAACTCCATGCTATCAGCATGACTTGTTGATGATGATGATGATGATTTGCCAGATGTCTTACACCTCGCAGAATGTCTGATTGGATATGATGCTCATTAATCGTGTGTCATTTACGTATGATTCGTTCAAAACATAAGAGTCATTTAAATAAACGAACGACCTGGCTCTGACCGAAAAGATCCGGATCTTTTCGGCGTCGTTAACGACGCTTATAATCCTATTTTTGAGAGAGAAAGCATTTAAAAAACAACTGCATTTTATGAGAATTATTTTTATAAAAATACTGAATTCTGAATTATCTCTTTTCACAATAAGAAGTCTTTAGGAAAAAAGATCATTCAATAAGAAAAAATATCGATTTAAAAAAATAAAGAAAAATAATGGATTATCTCATGCCAAAGACATTCTTATAGAAAAACAGCAGTCATATTATCTAACCCATAATTGGGTGGGGGATATGGGAATTTATACCTTTCCCAAGGGTATTACTCCGAAAGTTAACGTAATAGCGCGTCTGGAGTTCGAACTCGCAAACTCGTAACACAAAGCCTCGGTGACACGAAAGTCACAAAGCCTCGCTAACACGTAAGTCACAAAGCCTAGGTGACTCTCGCTGCACTATCAAGTAGTCGTAATTTACGAAGCTCTTTGCTTCGATGCGGCACAAGGCCGAATGAATGGAGCACCTAATGAGAATTGAACTCACTCGTAAACGTTTGTTAGTCTAGCTTACTAATTATTACACCACCCGGGGTGCCCCCCTTCACTATCAAGTATTCCTATGTCATATGAATAATTTGTACACAGCTGTATAATAATAATAATAATAATAATAATAATAAGAAGAAGAAGAAGAAGAAGAAGAAGAAGAAACCATCAGTTAAAGCTGGTATGAAAAACTCTCAAAAGAGAACAATTAAAAATATCCTCAGTAAATGATTCAACAATTCTCTTTGACCTAAAGATTGGACATTAAGAAGTTTCCCCTATACGGGTCAAAGTGGACCAGGAAGTAATGGTCATGAAGAGGTATTCTACATTCCCCGAAGCTCCAGCACTGGAACCTCATCATCGGATACAGTTTAGTGTCATACACAGAACATTCATTGGGTGGGGGTGTCTTACTTCTCTGCAGAGAAGCAGTCGGCGTATTCTGTCGTCCCTACCAACAAGGCAGTTGCCAATTTTGTAATCACATATGATCTCTGGTTTATGCAGAGGATCCAAAAGAAACGATATAAGCTTCAGTGGACCATCTCTACTAGCTGAACTGACCCTTCGTCTAAAAGAGGAAGGGTCAGATTTATTGCCTGGTGCCTAAGGCACCTCGAGAGAGTAATGCCGTTTTTGGCTCAGCCTTCAACCGCGCATCCGTTTGTGTTGGAGCCTCCGTTTAAAACTTCATCTTGTGCCGGATCCCACCCGTGGAGGAGAGGCTACATGAATATAGTATTAATAATGTATCACAAGCGTTATGTAGCTCTATATATCCTCGTTTACTTTCAATATTTCATGAATATCAAATTAAAGTGTCTCTTGACTACAATGGTGATGCGGTGGAGCTTTGGGCAGTATGGAGTTACCAATTTGTTGCTATTACTCCCAGGTCCACTCAGACTTGCAGTGTTAGTACTTCTTCGGCTACTTTCTATAAATAAAATAGATCAGATTGAGATAAAGTTTTTACCTGTTTGAAATGTTTGTGATGATATATTTCTACATCTTATGTCTACTGCATCCAGTGGTGAGGTTCCAATCCTTGATCTATGAGGAATATGGAGTCATTCATTCATTGTCATTACTCCCAAGTCCACTCCGACTGGGAATGGTACTATCTGTTAGAGCCCCATGATAGTGTATAGTTTAGTTTGTTAATTGTATTGAAGGTTTCAGAACTTTATCAAAAGAAAACTTACTCTAATTTCATTCATATTTCCATGTTATTCTCTAACATAAGTAATCACATATCCTCATACACCACAACACATACCTGTCAATAAAGCCAAGAGTACGCCGACTGCATCTCCTGCAGAAGGTTTACATCCCCACCTGCTAACAGTTCCCTTTGGTTGCTATTACTCCCAGATCCACCCTCGCAGTGTTAGTACCTACTAGGATACTTTCTATAGGTAAAATAGATCTGATTGAGATTAAGATTTTATCCGTTTAAAATGATTGCGAAGATATATATCTATATCGTATGTGTAAGGCATCTAGTGGTGAGGCCCCGGTTTGGAATATCTGGTGGAGGGTAGGTAGCAGAATCACCTGTTCATTACCATTATTCTCAGATCCACTCTGACTTGCAGTGTTGTTGTATTTTGACCTTCGGTACGAGCAAACATGCCATTACAAAGTGATGCACCGGAAGGAAATGACACATATTAATGGCCAGTAATCGAAAGAGATCGCTTGGGTGGATTTGGTTGATGAAATGGGACAAGGTAAAGCCCATGATACACTCATAGACTGATGCACCGGAAGAGAGTGATCTGTGAACTGCATGACAGTTATTTCCGCTGGATGACGATCAATCATGCCATTCCAAAGATCGAGTGGGCGATCGAGTGGGCGATCGAGTGGGCGTTGAACTATTATATAACTCAGTCAAGACAGAAGTCAAGTGACAGTTGCAGTTACAGTTGGAGACGGAGTTATAGACAAGATGTGGTAGGGAAAGCCACACCCGGCAGAGGGGGCCCTCAGGAACCCCGATGGAGTTTTGGGACCAGAGAAGTTGCTGATAAGATGCAGTAAAGAAAGCCAGCATCCAGCAGAGTGGACCCCAGGGCCTCTTGTTGAGCATCAGGAGAACGAGAAAGACACAATGTTGCCGGCCATAAGAGTGGAGGTCAAAATATTGAAGTTTCTGTTCGGTCTCCAGCTCCCTCTCACACGCAAACCTTGAGTAACCCTTTTCGAACCCTTGCAATAAAGTGAGAGGTAAATATTTTGTTAAAGAAGTCTTCCTGCGTCCGTCTTTATTAATGTGTCGTTATGGTGCTGAAGATGACAATATAACAGTGTTAGTGCCTACTAGGCTAATTTCTCTAGATAGAAATTATCCGATTGAGTTAAAGTGTGTACCTGTTTAAACTGTAAGTGAAGATATATTTCTCTATCGTATGTTTACTATATCCAGTAGTGAGTTTCCAGTCATGAATATCTAGGAGGTATGGAGTCATTCCTCCATTGCCATTACTCCCAAGTCCACTCTGACTTAGAGTGGTAGTACCTGTCAAGATCAAGTGTACGGATTAAATAAATCTGTTTGAGAAAATGCTTGGCAATGATTCGGAACTACATTAATATAAGTAAAGTAAAGTTGGTGACCGTAGTCGAGGACGACCACAAGGCTCCCTTTTCAATAGCTACTACACCGAGGTGTTGGGGAGGGCGCTAATCCTTTCCCTGAATTGCTCCACTTTACCCTTGATACATGCCTTATATTGCTGAGTGTTTAGCAAGGAGGTATCAAGTACCATTTTTAAGGTCTTTGGTATGACGCGATCTGGGATTGAACCCAGGTCTCCCGGACCATTGGCGAACACTCTACCCACTTGGCTAATCAGCCGGTTAATATATTGGTTCTTAAAACATTGATATTGCAACTAAGTGTGAAATGTTTACTTGCTTAGAAATATTGTGAACTTTATTAAGGCTCAGCTTAGGAAATGACAATATGGTTATATGAATTTACGTATTTCCCAGTGTCGCCATAACAACGGGTTTTCTGATTACTTAATCCATTCATCTCTTTATAAAGAATATCCTAGTGACCAAGAAATGTTTTTCAAGCAAAAGAAACTATTTTACAGATAATGTCGATTGTTTGACCGTGTGGGGTTGAACAGGTTAGGTAAATTGTGTCGTCAAAGTGATGGAGTATCTAGACGATCAAACAACCATACAGCCGTTCGTCATCAGAGACGTGCTTACTGCAACAATTATGGGTAATGGAATCGGCGGCCCGAGTTCAAATTCTGGATACGGCTGTTTGCGCTTCATCTCGCTCTAATGCCCTTTAGAAAAGCATGAATTTATCTGTTCTCTACACTTGATATGGGGAAATAGTAGGGCTGATTGATTTATTTATCCTTGGTTAGACAACCAGTCTAGACGGAATACTGAATTCAAAATAGCCTTACTCCTCTTAAAATTTGACCTAGTGTCACATTCTATCCCAGGCAGAGAGATTGGATAAACACATATAGCCGTTATATATAATTGGAAGAAAAACTCAACGGACCGTCATTTGGCGATAATAGAAACACACAAAGCAAAATCAATAAAACATTTTCAATCACTGACTCCAAATGGTTTTAACATCAAAGTAAACCATTCTCAAAACACTGCTTTAAAGAAGGATAGACAGTTATTGGTCGCCACATGAACATCTAAATAAAAAAAATGCCTTTTTAAATATCTGACTAAAACCGTTACGGCTGATTTGAAACACTCTTCACCAACGCCTCACAAATATCTTCCGACTGCCAAGTTGTTGTAATGCTGACAAAAGAAAGACACGGGAAACACAAAAAGGTTGATAGGAAAACATATATATTCAAGTAACAGAAACAAGATACAAGAGAACCTGGTTAAATAGTAGTTAGTTAATAGGAAGCTGAGAACCAGTTGAGTAGCGACTATCTGTCCACTTTGCAAGTGGTATCACACGGGTTTGGCCAGTTATCTGTCACGTGCCCTACCGAACGAACAAGTTTAGCACAAGGCCGTTTTTAAGGTGGGTCCCGTCGCAGGGCCGAAGCCCACACGCGTCTGGCATTGCCAAAAATACCTTCGGCCTCGTCGGCATTCCCCTTATTAGGGGCACCAAGAAATATACCGAAACCCCCGTAATGGGGTAAAAGCCTGGGGGGATGGCCCCCTGATGCCGGAGGAAATCTCCAGTGCTGAGGCAACACCAGACCGAGCCGCGCAGACCAAAACACGGCCGACCGAAGTGCGCCTACAAACAACTGAAGAGGCAGCGACAAATGCGGGGGTTTGACCAATTTCTCTGACGCTCTCGTCGACGTGTATTTTTGGAGGAAGGTGAGTCCATTATGTAGGGAATACAACAAAAGTGTTGACCATTATATAGGGAATACAACAAAAGTGTTGACCATAGTCATCATCATCATGTCGTGCCGCCAGCACAGATATCCCTGACCCTAGTCATGGTTATCTTTCGATTGACCATAGTAGAGATCATAAAATGCCCAAAACAAAACACTTGGATTCCAAGAAAATTGATTTCATTTAACGAATGGATATGCTGTTATCAGATCATTTTCCGTTGCTTTTTTTTTGTGGCATTTCAACTCTTTTAAAAACTATTAACATTTTTTTTCTAAAATTACTTTTAAATTGAATTCTATTCTTAACTTGTTGTTGGAGTAGTCTTGTGTTTTTCAGCGTGTATTCTTCTAAGTCCGTATTGTGAGGTGGCAAACGAAAAAATTTTAAGGAAAACGAAAAATCAACAAAAGTAAACAAAACAACAAAAGCAACAAAAAAGAAGTTTAAGTGCAACAAAATTGTCTTTCATATATATTATTATTATTATTATTATTAATGTACAATTTATACCGGCCATAAAGATGTGATAAGCTTGTTAAAACTGAATACATTTCGACCATGTATTTCTAACGCCTGCTTCTCTTCTAGTTCATACTTTTTCTCTCTGACCGTTATCCAGCGTCCTTTTCAAAATCTCAAAGGAAGTCGGTAGGTCAGAAGAGATATATATGTTCTCTTCCTCCACTAGATAAGGATCAGGAGGCGAGTCGGTGCATGTTGTTCTTAGCTAGCTGGCTTTGCATGTCATGTGGGTTATTAGGCGCCAACGGTCTTTGATTTATCCAACATGTCGACTCTAAAAGTTTTTTTTTTTTTAATTGGGAGTTACCTGTGAACCATTACAAACCAAAGATCAAAACTAGTTGAGAATAATAAAAAAATAACCGCTAAAAATATTTCTATTTGTCTCATCACTTTTGTTCATCTCTGGAATATATTTACGCATATATTTACTGCGTTTGTCTATTGGTTTGCTCTTCGTGTTCAGGTTCAATATAGATTGTTTCACTACAACAGCTTCTTCCCGCCACAAACAAGTTTATGGGTAATTTGTTATATAACTCTATAGCTGTTGTTTTCTAACGAAGTTAGCTAATTTGTATATCTTACTTTAAAAATCAAATTCAGATAAATAATTCCGTTTTAAGTCAGACGTGACCGATAAAATGAGACACAGTTTCTTCCAAGCAGCGGTCGAGTCGATACTGCTATATGGATGCGCTACATGGACGCTAAGTAAACGGATGGGGAAAAGGTTGACGGCAACTACACTAGAATACTGCGAGCAATTTTGAACCAGTCCTGGAGGCAACACCCCACAAAGCACCAGCTGTATAGCCACCTACCTCCCATCAAGAAAACTATCAAAGTTAGACGAACCAGACATGCAGGACACTGCTGGAGAAGCCGGGACGAGCTCATAAGTGATGTTCTCCTATGTACCCCCCTTACATGGCCGAGCGAAAGCAGAGCGACCAGCTCGAACCTGCATACAGCAGTTCTGTGAGGATACAGGATGTAGCCCGAGGACGGGACAGAAGCGATGAACGATAGGGAGTAGTGGCGAGAGAGGATCAGGGATATCCGTGCTGGCGGCTCGACATGATGATGATGATGATGATGATGATGATGATGATTTTTCTTATAACTTATTTGTTTCGTTTCTTTCTTTTTTTTCAATAAGTAATCGTTTCATTGATAGCAATTTACAATTATTATGTGATTAACTCTGAACGTTGTTGAAATGAAATGAAAATTTTTACTCAACAAAATTGTTAGTGTTTCTTTAAAAAAACCATTTTGAAATATATTTTGAAATGTAATTGCTAACTATTGATATTTTTTTCCGATCAAGGATCATTATTTACTACGAAAGTTCGGTTCATAGGGGAAATCTTAGATAAACTAGAAACATTCGTCCGTAAAGTGTAAGTAATATTTACCTGTTTTTAAAGAATATTTTATTTATTTTCGTATTCTTTAAGATTAGCATTGTAAATAACTATAATTGAGACAATTCATCTATTTTATGGTATGACAAGCCGCTAAAAATTTGGTGGCTCACCCAAAGTTTTTAAAACACACACACACACACACACACACACACACACACACACACACACACACACACATGGTGTTTTAAAAAAGTTGAGATGTATAGGTTGTTTTGGAAAAAATATATCATTTGGTAATCAAATAAATTGACCAATTCTCGTTCAAATGATCTTAAATTTTAACAGCTTGCATAGAAACAACTGAAAAATTCTGTTTAATGTTTGAACGCCTTTTCTTTTCTAGATAATGACATTTCTATGCACACACATACGCACACACATAAAAAGATTCGTGAGTTCTTTCTACGCATGAAGTCAAAATCTAAGATCATTTGAAAGAGAATTGGTCAAGTTATTAGATTTCGAAATGATATTTTTTCTGAAACACCCTGTATATTCATAAATTAGATACGTTTATGACTTACGGGAAATATCAGATGACACTCGGAAAGACTTGAGACAGCTGGGAAATATCATACAATTACTACTACGTCACACAGAAGAAAAGGATACACACTCACGATGTGGGAGTATGATGACGTCATCCTGTTAGCAATCAATGGAGAACCATCTCGATGAAAATAATCGTCTGTGACGATAACGGCAAAAAAAAATCTCACACCGAGATTGTAAATTGATTGAGGGGATTCAGAATCGGGAGTTCCCCACAGTACTCAGTATTCCTTCGTTTATTGGTACAGGTTACCAGTTAAAAATACAATCGTTTAAATTTGAACTTCGTAGAATGTTATCGCAACTTTCCAATGACTAATTTCAGATCTCATTCACACTCAGTGTCATATTGTCAGTTAATTCAAATCTTACGTCACCGAATTAGGGTTTTGTAACAGAAAAATTGGAAATACAACAAAGGATTATCCGAAGTGGTTGCATTTTGATCTGGCATTCCTACGATGTGACGGAAAACCGACAAAGTCTGGTAAGATATTGCCTGCGCGTTCTGGGGGGGGGGTAATGGTAATTGGCGCCAAAACTATGTCTGACCTGAGATTCATCCTATGAAGAAGATTTTCTTGGCCGCATAGTAGTTTTACTTATAGCAACAAAGTTAACTGATAATTATTTTTATCTTTTGAGAGTTTTTCACACCAGCGTTAGCTGATGGTCTTTCACTGGATTCTGAGTGACAGTAAGTCTCAAGTCTCCTGGACTCTTCTCAGTATTCTGGCCGATCTCAACAATGCTATAGTTTGGATGATCTCCACTCGTCCTCTTATTTCCAAATCTTCTTCTTCTTCTTCTTCTTCTTCTTCTTCTTATTATTATTATTATTATTATTATTATTATTATTATTATTATTATTATTATTCCTCTAGAGTTTTTCACATCAGTATTAGCTGATGGTTTTTCACTGGAGTTTGAGTGACAGCAAGTCTCCTCAAGTCTCCAGGACTCGTCTCAGTATTCTGGCCGTCCTCAGCAATGCTGTCGTTTGGATAGTCTCTACCCGTCCGCCAACTTCCAAGTCATCCAGGCCCTTTAATAACCCTTTAGTTACTGTGCCTAACGCACCAATCACAATTGGCACAATCGTTACTTTCATGTTCCACAGTTTTTTCAATTCTCTAGCAAGGTCGAGGTACTTATTATTATTATTATTATTATTAGGTTTAGGACTACTTGATGTACCTTTAAATTTCATGGAACATACGAAAGTAGTTTCAAAAGTTCTAAGCCTCACCAAGAAAGTAAAGCCATAGCTGAACATTTTTGTGGTGGCAACACACTTTAAAAAACTAGAAAAATCTGAGTAAATTTCACTAGTTTTATAAGAATTGGTAGTGTGTTGCTGCTACAACGAGAATATTCAGCGATGGCTTTTCTTTCGAGGTAAAGCTAAGAACTTTTCGAACTACCCTCGTTTACATATACATATATATGCGAGGGTCATTAGATAATTATAGAGAATTATTTAAATGAAAATTTGTTTTCAAAATTTTTTTCATATTTGTAAGTTCCGTGTTGTTTAGAATTGATTTAGAGCAAAAAACATTTTAAGCTTGTAAAAATATTTGTTTTGAGCCTATCTAAAATATCGGAAAATCAGAGTTTTATCAGGCTTTAACATTGCCCAGTCGGCTGGTGCTGTAGAACACACAGACTGTACCTCTGCAGCGAGGTAAGGCCGCCCCTCCCCGCAACGAGTGTCCTGTTTATGACACTAAACAATCTGATGGCGAGGTTACAGTAATGCTGGAGCTTTTGGGAATGCGGAGTACCCCTTTATTGCCATAGCTCCCAGGTCCACTCTGGCCCAGAATAGTAGCACCTGATTAGGATCCTACTTATAGAACTAACGGCATACTTATGCTAAACTGAATTCTTTGACTAAACTGAATAGCTTGAAAAAGAAATGTTTTTGACAATTAAACCGTACTTACATTTAAACTGCGTGCTTATGATAAATTGAATTATTTGAAATGGAACTGTTTCTCACAATGAAACTGTATTTACACTAAACTGAATTGCTTAATATATAACTGTTTTGACATTTAACTGTGAGTAAACAAAATCAGTACTTATACTAAACTGAATTAGCTGAATTAGAATTGCTTGACTAAACTGAATAGCTTGAAGTAGAAATGTTTTTCACAATTAAACTGTCATCATCATCATCGTGTCGTACCGCCAGCACGGATATCTTTGACCCTCTCTCGCCGCTTCTCCCTATCGTTCATCGCCTCTTGCAGGTCTTCAGGGCTGCAACCCGTATCCTCACAGAGCTGATGTATGTATGTTCGAGCTGGTTGTCCTGCTTTTGAACGGCCATATGTGGTGGTCCATTGCAGTACATCACTTATAAGCTCGTCCCTGCTTCTACAGCAGTGTCCTGCATGTCTGATTCGTCTAACTTTGATAGTTTTCGTGATGGGAGATAGGTGGCCGTATAATTCGTGCTTTGTGGGGTGTTGCCTCCAGGACTTGTTCAATATTGCTCGCAGCATTCTTGTGTAGTTGCCGTCTAGCTTATTCATTAGCCACAGCGTGCTTATGCTAAACTGAATTGTTTGTAATAGAACTGATTATTTACATAAAAATGGATCTGGCATTAAATAACCTACAAAGGTTTATATGCCATAAAATTCAACCAACCAACCAACCAACCAGGCTTTAACACAGGTCTGTCATCAAATCTTTGAAGCAACTAAGACCCAAATACTTTGATGATTCGGGAGCGCATCTTAGATGAGCAGTCCCGAATTATATATATATATATAAATTAGATGGTCGGCAAATGATTAGAAATTTGGGGTACTATATCAATATATTTACTTTTCTTTCGTTGGACCAACAGCAATATATATATATATATCCCTGGGATATTAAACATTAAGCTGTATCTGCTCCATGTGAGTGTGTGTGTGTGTGTTGTGTGTTCGTGCATCTATCTATCTATATATATATATATATATATATATATATATATATATATATATATATATATATATACACGTCATTAGAATCGTCAGATCTGTCTCTTTATCCATGTGGCCCCGATATATTAATATCAAATCGTATGTGCTCCGGACATATGTATATATATATATATGTATGTGTGTGTGTGTGTGCGCGCGCACGTGCGTATATATATATATATATATATATATATAACACATATATACCTGTCATTACAATCCTCAGATCTATCTATTTAGCTATCATTACAATCCTGAAACCTATATATACATATATATATATATATATATATATATATATATATATATATATATATATATATATATAATTTCATACACATGATGATGTGAAATCAACAGCTGTGGCGACAAATTTTTCACAAGATGATTACTCTGGAATTAGCAATGGTTTCAAGGCAGATGCGTCAATTACCACTTACTCAGGGCACCCTATTAGTATCTTATAATACAATTAGACTTTTTTGGTTTTTCGTCACAATATGGGGATGCATTCTGCTGACATGATGCAGCTACTCTGCCTTCACAAGAAAGATGACATAGCAAGGACATATTTCTAGTGTGGTAATCATTGCGCAATGCCTCACTCTCTTTAGAATACACTCCCCGTGCACACATTTATACCACACACTCACACACACACACACATACACGCGTGAATATTGTTAGGTCGGTAGTTCTGTTGGAAGGAGAGTATACAGGGTTATGTGGTACATTGTACTCTTTTCTCCAAATACCAGCCAGGTTTGTATGATGCTGTATAAATGTCAATGATAGCTCAAAAATTTGGTGTACGAAACAGTCTCACTATATGAATGGCAGCTTTTCGTTACGTTGTGGTGTGTTGATTACCGCGTATGTTTTGTGGACCAATGGTTTGTGAGTTTGATTCTTATTGCTTGCTCCATGATTTGAGTCTTGTGCCTAAACTGACTAGATCCTACGCATACTTTATGATATGTTATGGATTTACAAGTCAGGGTTTATGAGTGAAAATAATTTGTCTCTTTAGGAAGACCTGAAGACGCCGAATGTTTCATTTGGCGTGAAATGAAATTAAGAATATCAGTTCTCACTTAAATTCAAACAACCGTGAAGCATCATCAAGGAAGTGCTTTCACGGGGAATGTTAGTAATATAAAGAGAGAGTAAGTAATTAAAAGGGAGAGAAAATGAGAGCGAGAGAAAATAAGGGACAGAAATAGAGTATACATTACAGAAAGCCCCCCCCCCGAAAGGGAGAGATAAAGATATGAACAAGTGCCTTCCTTTACACACATATTCATGAATACGAACACAAAGCAGAGAGAGAGAGAGAGACAGACAGACAGACAGAGAGGGGAGCTGGATATGCCTAGAGAAATAGAACGCGTTAAAGAAAAATAATTACTTGATTTGACAAGTTAGAATCATTAGAATTAAGGAGAGAAGGGAAGAATTATAGAACATACACGAGGGAAGAGAACGTGTAAAGTAAAGAGACGATGCGACAGGATTTAAGATATACTCATATGAGCAAGAGAGAGAGAGAGAGAATGAGAAATATTTCCTTACACTTATCCACGAATATGAACTTAAAGTAAAGAGTGAGACAGAGAGATATTTAGTTTCTTTGCTTAATGACATATCAACTTTCGTGGGTTATTAAAGCCAAAGCCATCGTTGTAGAACAGCAGTGATACTATTTAACCCATAACTGGTGTGATAAGGCGGTTTGATGCCTCTTTCGTGAGGTTTAGTCCAAATGTAAACATAATAGCACAAGTAGATTTCGAACTCGCTTACTTTAAGGCTAACACTTTTGCCATTACACTACGGGGACGTTAAGGCTAACACTTTTGGCATTACACTCCGGGGACTTTAAGGCTAACACTTTTGCCATTACACTACGGGGACTTTAAGGCTAACACTTTTGCCATTACACTACGGGGACGTTAAGGCTAACACTTTTGGCATTACACTCCGGGGACTTTAAGGCTAACACTTTTGCCATTACACTCCGGGGACTTTAAGGCTAACACTTTTGCCATTACAGTCCGGGGACTTTAAGGTTAACACTTTTGCCATTACACTACGGGGACTTAGGCTAACACTTTTGGCATTACACTCCGGGGACTTTAAAGCTAACACTTTTGCCATTACACTACGGGGACTTTAAGGCTAACACTTTTGGCATTACACTCCGGGGACTTTAAGGCTAACACTTTTGCCATTACACTACGGGGACTTAGGCTAACACTTTTGGCATTACACTCCGGGGACTTTAAGGCTAACACTTTTGCCATTACACTCTGGGGACTTTAAGGCTAACACTTTTGCCATTACACTACGGGGACTTTAAGGCTAACACTTTTGCCATTACACTCCGAGGACTTAAAGGCTAACACTTTTGCCATTACACTACGGGGACTTTAAGGCTAACACTTTTGCCATTACACTCTGGGGACTTTAAGGCTAACACTTTTGCCATTACACTACGGGGACTTTAAGGCTAACACTTTTTCCATTACACTCCGGGGACTTTAAGGCTAACACTTTTGCCATTACACTACGGGGACTTAGGCTAACACTTTTGCCATTACAGTCCGGGGACTTTAAGGTTAACACTTTTGCCATTACACTACGGGGACTTAGGCTAACACTTTTGGCATTACACTCCGGGGACTTTAAAGCTAACACTTTTGCCATTACACTACGGGGACTTTAAGGCTAACACTTTTGGCATTACACTCCGGGGACTTTAAGGCTAACACTTTTGCCATTACACTCTGGGGACTTTAAGGCTAACACTTTTGCCATTACACTACGGGGACTTTAAAGCTAACACTTTTGCCATTACACTACGGGGACTTTAAGGCTAACACTTTTGGCATTACACTCCGGGGACTTTAAGGCTAACACTTTTGCCATTACACTACGGGGACTTAGGCTAACACTTTTGGCATTACACTCCGGGGACTTTAAGGCTAACACTTTTGCCATTACACTCTGGGGACTTTAAGGCTAACACTTTTGCCATTACACTACGGGGACTTTAAGGCTTACACTTTTGGCATTACACTCCGAGGACTTAAAGGCTAACACTTTTGCCATTACACTTCGGGGACTTTAAGGCTAACACTTTTGCCATTACACAACGGGGACTTTAAGGCTAACACTTTTGCCATTACACTACGGGGACTTTAAGGCTAACACTTTTGCCATTACACTCCGGGGACTTTAAGGCTAACACTTTTGGCATTACGCTCCGGGGACTTTAAGGCTAACACTTTTGGCATTACACTACGGGGACTTTAAGGCTAACACTTTTGGCATTACACAACGGGGACTTTAAGGCTAACACTTTTGCCATTACACTACGGGGACTTAAAGGCTAACACTTTTGGCATTACACTACGGGGACTTTAAGGCTAACACTTTTGCCATTACACTACGGGGACTTTAAGGCTAACACTTTTGCCATTACACTACGGGGACTTTAAGGCTAACACTTTTGCCATTACACTCCGGGGACTTTAAGGCTAACACTTTTGCCATTACGCTCCGGGGACTTTAAGGCTAACACTTTTGGCATTACACTACGGGGACTTTAAGGCTAACACTTTTGCCATTACACTCCGGGGACTTTAAGGCTAACACTTTTGGCATTACACTCCGGGGACTTTAAGGCTAACACTTTTGGCATTACACTCCGGGGACTTTAAGGCTAACACTTTTGGCATTACACTCCGGGGACTTTAAGGCTAACACTTTTGCCATTACACTACGGGGACTTTAAGGCTAACACTTTTGGCATTACACTCCGGGGACTTTAAGGCTAACACTTTTGCCATTTCACTACGGGGACTTTAAGGCTAACACTTTTGCCATTACACTACGGGGACTTTAAGGCTAACACTTTTGCCATTACACTCCGGGGACTTTAAGGCTAACACTTTTGCCATTACACTCCGGGGACTTTAAGGCTAACACTTTTGCCATTACACTCCGGGGACTTTAAGGCTAACACTTTTGCCATTACACTCCGGGGACTTTAAGGCTAACACTTTTGCCATTACACTCCGGGGACTTTAAGGCTAACACTTTTGCCATTACACTCCGGGGACTTTAAGGCTAACACTTTTGCCATTACACTCCGGGGACTTTAAGGCTAACACTTTTGCCATTACACTACGGGGACTTCACCTCGGTTCACTTTTAGCTAAGCAGTCATGGAGAAAAATTTTGTCACTCAGTAAAATATGAAGTTTTCAGATGAAGGAGAATGATCTATGTAGTCTAGGGGTTAGTGTTAACCCTTTCCGCTAGCCCAGGTCATGAGGCCCTTGCTAACCGGTTTTTTTTTACCTGATATGCTAATTTAGAAATTTTTTTATTGCCTTAAGAAACTTTTATAGTTTTCGATTCGTCGCCTTTTCTTAATTTCAAGTGTTCTGCACAAAGAAACATTGTTTTAAATTCAAAGATTGAAAAATTTCTTTTTAACAATTAATATTGAGGATTGCAGGTAAATTTTTACTTATTTTTTTTGGGGGGGGGGGAAAATTAACTAATTTTATTTATTTGAAATGATAACTCAATTTTGTGCGCAAAAACTTAATTTTATTTGTCTTTATTATTTAAAAATGTATTCACAATGTATTCATAACTCATTATACAAGTTGTTATTTGATTGCATGTTTGTGACGGTGACTGGCCCTAATTATTGTTCCAATGTTCGAAAGTGGCCCGCCAAAGAAAAAACATTGTACACCCCTGGTTTAGTAGAACCAACAATTGCTCATGTTATTGGTCTGACCTTCGTTTCATAAACGTGAGACAAACAAGTCAATTATCGTCTGAAAAGTAATACATTTAGTACATCTTCAGTTGATCACAGGAATTTTAGTCCTGCGCAGACCATAACCGGATATATTGACCATGTATAGATGAGCGGAGGCGTTCGTGGTGTAATGGTTATTATCATAGGAACTGGATACGGTGACCTACGTTCAAATCCTTGATAAGTCTGTTTGCATTTTATATAGAGCTAATACCCGTTGGAAAGGTATAGAGCTAATACCCGTTGCATTTTATATAGAGCTAATACCCGTTGGAAAGGTATAGAGCTAATACCCGTTGCATTTTATATAGAGCTAATACCCGTTGGAAAGGTATAGAGCTAATACCCGTTGCATTTTATATAGAGCTAATACCCGTTGGAAAGGTATAGAGCTAATACCCGTTGCATTTTATATAGAGCTAATACCCGTTGGAAAGGTATAGAGCTAATACCCGTTGCATTTTATATAGAGCTAATACCCGTTGGAAAGGTATAGAGCTAATACCCGTTGGAAAGGTATAGAGCTAATACCCGTTGGAAAGGTATAGAGCTAATACCCGTTGCATTTTATATAGAGCTAATACCCGTTGGAAAGGTATAGAGCTAATACCCGTTGCATTTTATATAGAGCTAATACCCGTTGCATTTTATATAGAGCTAATACCCGTTGGAAAGGTATAGAGCTAATACCCGTTGCATTTTATATAGAGCTAATACCCGTTGGAAAGGTATAGAGCTAATACCCGTTGCATTTTATATAGAGCTAATACCCGTTGGAAAGGTATAGAGCTAATACCCGTTGCATTTTATATAGAGCTAATACCCGTTGGAAAGGTATAGAGCTAATACCCGTTGCATTTTATATAGAGCTAATACCCGTTGCATTTTATATAGAGCTAATACCCGTTGGAAAGGTATAGAGCTAATACCCGTTGCATTTTATATAGAGCTAATACCCGTTGGAAAGGTATAGAGTTAATACCCGTTGCATTTTATATAGAGCTAATACCCGTTGGAAAGGTATAGAGCTAATACCCGTTGCATTTTATATAGAGCTAATACCCGTTGGAAAGGTATAGAGCTAATACCCGTTGCATTTTATATAGAGCTAATACCCGTTGGAAAGGTATACATCCAATTCTTCTCTCTCCAGCAATGAGTAAATAGTTGCACCGACAGTGATCTTTAACCATGGTATGGCAGCCGGTTTAGGAGAAGGATAACTTTGAATCTAAATCTGTTAGATTCAGCTAAAAATTGACCTTGTGTCATATCCTGCTCGTGGGAACAGATTGATAAATACATATATGAATATTAACTCTTTGAGCCTGTCACAACTGTGGTACTTTTATTTTCTTCCACAAAGCAGTGTTACATATTAACCTTTGACGGCCGATTAGTGTGGATTTCATAAATAGGATATTGCACCTACTTTGTCTTAAGGTAAACAAGAGACAGTGGAAATGAATCACGTTAATTGCGCCAGAAGGAAAAATGTGTAGACGTCCAGAAAATATATAATGACGGAACTTTTTTAACCCCAGAGGTCAGTCAATCGGAGTCTACAGTCAGCCGAGTAGACACATCAGCTGGGAATCGGCGCTCCCAAGTTGAGAACCGGCTCTGTATCAAGTGTCCGTCAAAGAAGCAAGAAGAAGTAAGGCTCTAAAATATGTGTCAACGTGGGCTAAGATAATATGGTGTCAATTATAGCTAGGGAATAAGGGATGTCATGCCTTTACCAAGAATATTTGTCCGAAAGAGATCGTAATGGCGCCACTAATGCTCGAAATAGCTTATTACGATGTCGGATTCCAGCACGTTAGCCATTATGCCAAGGGGACTCCCTCCTCATGAGCCCAGGGCTCAATGGTTTAATAACTGCAAACACTAATTTTATTGCTAATGACATTAGAATACTTTCAGAGTAACTCCAGCTGATTCCAAATGACATCGATTTTGCTAGATTAGCTTCTTTTTTTTAATATGATAGATATATCATATCTAAGAGGCCGTAATGGCTAATGTACTGGACTTTGGCCTGGAAGTAAGCGAGTTTGAACTCCAGTCATGCCATTACGTTAACTTTCGGACAAATACTCGAAGAAAAGGTATGAAGCTCCTTATTCTCCCAACTATTGGTTAGATAGTGTCACTCCTGTTTTTGTACAAGGATGATTTTGGCATCAAATAACCAAGTAAGGTTGATATGCCATCAAACAAAGAAACCCAACCAAATCATATTTAAGAATTCAGCTCACGTAGCCTTAAGGGACAATCATTTTGCATCCTGAGTATGTCACCTGACTCCATCAATTGATCAGACTAAAGTTCTGGACGTCTGGGAAATATACCGTCATCCCTTCGTCACTATTACTCCCAGGTCAACTTCTTTATGAGGCGTGCCAGTGTCACGGTTATCCGTGTAGGAACTGGGATTGGCAACCTGAGTTTAAATTCATAACCTGACTGAGTTTCACTTCACGCTAATATCGTAAGGAAAGGCATGAGTCCATCTGTTCTCCCTCTAGTTATGGAAGAATTGTAGGACAGACTGGGTTCTTTAGCATTGTTTAGGCAACCAGAGTTTGAGTAAGTAAACACTGAATTCCAACGGGCTATACTCCTCTTAAAAATTGACCTAGTTTCGTATCCTGCACGTATAAGCTTTGATTTTATGGCATATCAACCCTTATAGGTTATTTAATGCCAAATCCTGTTTATACTTATACATCTAACTCAGCAACGGGTTGGGAGTGGGGAGAGATCCAACGTAATAGTCCAAATAAAAAAAACACGTACAATCTACTACTCCAACACGAACTACTCATAAAAGTGCAAAATCTCCAACAAAACAGCCATTATATAAGTCACTAATCCGTCCACCAAAAAGCATTAAAGACAGGCTAAAAAATTTGTCTCCCATAAGACCAGAACAACTTAAACAAAAATCACAAGCTCCCATTAGCCAAGCTAGGAAAATACAGATGAACGCTAATGTGAATAAGGAAAGACCAGGAAGCACATTCAAAATGCCCTCAAGAACAAAGTCGCCTATAAGAATCAAACAGTGCAATGCACTGTGATCGACAAAACCCCTACAAAGAATCTATAATATAGAAAGTATGGATAGTGACACAGACTGCATAGTTGCCAGTCTTAATCTTGAAGAATTATTAAATAACGACAATACTTGAAACCATTTAGCTGAGAGCAAACTTATAAGCTCATTCACCTTTTTAAATGTTAATCTCTTACATATTATACATAGTTATTTAAATGTGTGCAAACTAATGACAGATGTTAAATTGTTACTGTTACATAGCAACTCTCGTTATAATTTAACTGTATGCAAACAAATGAGCAAAAGTAAATAGAATGATTCGTATTAGATGGAAATGCTTGAAATCACTTAACTGTGAAGAAAAATGAGCTCAGGTTTGTTCAAAAATGTTATTAGAAAAATGTTCACACACCATGTGTATTTAATATATAAGTTTAAACAGGATTTGGCTTTGAACAATTTGCAATGTTTAATATGACATTAAACCAAACCGACTCATGAAGAACTGTTTTTGACATTCGAACTGCCTACTTATGTTAAACTAAATTATTTGAAATAGAACTGTTTTTACATTTTACTGAGTATAAACTAAAGCCGTACTTATGCTAAACTGTACTGTTTGAAATATAACCGTTTATATGTATAAAATGGTTTTGGCATTAAATAACCTAAAATGGTTTATATGCCATGAAACCAAACCAAACCAAACCAAAACACTGCATACTCTCACATCTCCAGGATTGGAGTCCCACCATCAGATGCAGTCTTGTGTTATACCCATGACACCCCTTTTGTAAACGACTCTTACTTTTATGCAGGGGTTACAGTCGGTATATTCTAAGCCCGGAGAATTTCTTCTTTTTAGAACCTGATCGACAACTTCGCGGCGCACGTTTTTTCTGGCATTCTTGCCGCGCGGTTGTTTGCTAACTATGACACCTTGGCCTCGGGTGGCCGCCCCTCCAGATTTTGGCCAGGACTGAATGTATTACTTGGTGCCTAAGGGAATGCCGACGGGGACAAATATTTTTGCCCCTGCTGTGCATGAGTCTCGATTCGTGTGTGGCCCCCACCATAATACAGCTGTGTGCCATATTCTGACACGGTGGGATGTCAGATAAGTCGCAGTTCTTGATTGACAAAATAAAGAAGAAAGAAACATGAAAATTGTTTAACTATAATCGAATTCATGGTGATTTTTTTTTTTTTTTGAATAACAGGTTTTGTATCCAAATTTGTAATCACAGGAGATATAAACATATTCATTGGTCGGCAAAAAACGCAAGCAAATAATCTTTTTGTTATGATAAAAAAGTAATTATTGAATCACTTGATGTCTGTCAACGTGAACCTATCCTAGACAAAGGTATTTTTTATTACAGAATTTAACGACAATAACTTTAATCAAAAGCTGTTTTTATAAAAGGTGTGTATGTGTGATTTTTAACTCTCAGATATCTATTGACAGATAAAATCTTAACTCTTTTTTTTTATCGTCGTCTATTTTTTTAAACAAATCTTTAAAATATTAGCTGGTAGGATATGAATAAATCATATAGCGTAATATAGAAATTATTCCTCATATGATTGTATTATGGGTTTTTCTATGAAGTATGTTCGAAAAGTATCGTGACTGGAACTGTATTTACCTGGAGAAAAATGAATATTGAATCAAACGTTAATATCCTTCAAAATAGTCACTTTGGTAACACTTATTCCAGTGAGTTTATTTTCTGTGCTTCCTGTAAACGAGACATGACAATTAATTAATAAAAGTTAGCCATCATTTCCGTACCAAACTGCACAAATACGTATGCATGCTCGACTTATAGTCAAAAGCTTTCGAGACTGAAGCAATGTTTACCAGGACAGGAACGAACATTGAATGATACGTTTATTTTCTTGAAAAATAATCTCCTTGACACATTTATCCCAGAGAATTTTTATTATTCAAAAGACATTTGGATCTTTTTTCTGTGCCGTAATATTTCTTGAAGATCTGCCACATCTTCAAATATTACTGTTCAGACAAAAAAATCTTAGTGAATTACTATAATATATATGTACTCATAATTGTAATATAATGGCCGAGGGATTTCGTTTTATGCCTTTGGGTTTAGTTAGGCTGAGAACCTTTCGGCTCAGCACATGGGTTAGTTAGGTGCAAACTTGAGCACAGGTGTTAACGCACACGCGGGGAGGATGTGTCGTTCATAGATGTCAAAATAAAAATCCGATAGAAAGGTTGACCAGTGGATGTGAATGACGTCATGCACCGGAAGCGCGCGCGTGCGGAAGATTTTGGGGATTTTAAAAAAGTCAGTTAGTTGAGTTGAGACTAGACACCGGACGAGAAGCGTCGACTTTCGGGGCTCGCAGAGGCCTGACGAATTTGCGCGCCACGGCTCGAACCCTACTGAACAATGCTGGTCATCAGCTCACTTAGTGCGATGGTAGCCTGATGAGCTTAGCATTGTTCAGTAGGGTTGGTGCCTCGGCTCGTGCACGATTTTGCCCTTCCCTATCCCCCACTATAAGCCGACATTCGGGTCATTGACCTTGAGTCAATTCCTGTCTGGGGGAAGGCGGTGACATATAATCACTACAGCGACACAATTATTCTGAAAATCTTTCACACTGTAACATATTGACCCCGGTCAAGCTGTCAAAATAGGAAATGCACCTGTGTTAATAACAGGTGCATCCGGTCGAGGAATATCATGATATAACCTTGACCGTGGACGGGTTGAATTGAGTGCGAAATTGTGACGCACGCAGGATGAAGAGTGGACGTCAAATCATTATATAACTCGGTGCACAGGAAGTTCAATCAGTTGGAGAAAAGGTGCAGTAGAGAAAACCAGCACCCAGTAGGGGGGGTGCTCAGGCCCCCGATTGAGCAGTTGCAGTTGGAGAAGATGCTGGGATGAGGAACATGTCCCAGAGAGGCTGGACCCCCAGGCCCTCGGTTGAGCAGCCCAGGAGAACGGGGAAGAAACGCTGTTATGGCCATAAGAGTGGGGGTCAATATGTTGCAGTTCTGTTCGGCCTCCAACTCCCTCTCACACAGTAAAACCTTCAGGAACCCTTTCGAACTTTTTCAAATAAAGTGAGAGGTATATTTTTCTAAAGACCTGTGTCGCTCGTCTTTATTGTGTCGTCGTTATGATTTCGCATGCATATGTATAGTGTTCATGGCCGTACAACAACACTACAGGCACCAAAACAAATCAGTTGCAATATTTAATATACAATTTATATACATGTTTGTCACAATGTCGTAAAAGGGGACGGGAGAAAGGCTGGTCATCACTATCCTAACTTTTTACTTAGTTCTGTTCTTTGACCGAAAACATTTCAATAATTTACTCACCACAACAACACATTTATTCTAAAAATCGTTCGCACTATACTCAGCAAAACAAGTCAGTCACACTATGAGTGTCTAACCTAATCTCATATTTTCATAATTGTGTGAGAGGGGTATCTTAAAAAATCCTAATTAGAAAAATCTGCATTTCCAAAAATAATATATCCCCAAAGAAAAAAGTAAATGAGTTATATATATGCACACAAATTAAAAAAAAAAAAAAAAAAAATTAAGTATTGGGTCTGCCCTCACAAACTATCATGGTAAAAAAGCTAGTTCACCGGTCGAAAAAAGTGCCAAGGAAAAACAAAACACCCTTTCCTAACACATCCGGAGAATTTAATTCTGTCATCTAATAAGGGTAGGAAGGGGTAAAAATAAAAACCGTGCACTAAAAAAGTAAAAATCGGGCCAATGAACTAACAAACTTTCAGTTAAACCGCTTTTTCAAAACAAAGGCAAAAACTATTTTCACTTAACTGTGACAGATTCCCTACGCACCAAAGAGGACCATTTGGACCAGACAAACTGGATAGGAGTCTTTCGAGAGTAACGAGAATGTTACACGGGAGGGGAAGTACAGAAAGACCAGGGGTAGATGTGTGAGCCGTACACCTCGACCGTACCCTTTAAGGAAAGACCCCTTCGTAACCAAAGGCTGGTAGTGGCCACGACCTTTGCCAGTACCTCTGACCAATTTTTCTTTATTTGGAGAGCGGAACCGAACCAGAGGGCGAGTATCTTGTACGGACCGTCCATCCAAATGAAAGGGCCGGGAAGAGCACTGTTAATTTTGGCTCTTATTACATCCTCATAACTTATGATTTTTTTTGGCTGACCTCTTCCACCTCGACACTGCTCGGAAGAAGCACGCTGACATCGTAAGCATAAGCAGAATACCTGGCCACGGTGGTTATTCAAAATAAGGAAATACCACGCAGGGCCAGGTTTGCACTCAAATTACGAGGGAAAGGTTCCTACGCAAGGACGAAGAGCATGAGCGAGAGTGGACAACATTGACGAATTGATCCATACGAAGTGAAGGGTCTTAATCTTACTCTGTTCACTTCCACAATGTCTCCGAGGAATGCATAAAGGCGAATCCAATGGCGAAAGATTAGCCCGACAAAAAATATCGAGAGTGAACCTGTATTTACCAAGACAGAAATAAACATTGTATTAAACGTTAAGTTTAATTCAATGTTTTCTTCAAAAATAGTCTTCTTTGCATTAAATACACTTATTCTAGCAAGTTTTTCATTGTTGGAAGCATTGCAGTAGGGAGACAATAAATGTCTACTTTGGAGAATGGGCTTATCCGTTAGGTGGTTCGTGGCGTGTCACATGGTAATGCTAGAAATCCTGTTTGAATCACTTTTGCCTTTGTTTTTTTTAACCGTAGAGATGTTGTCGCTTGTCTCACCATTAAATATTAAAGCTTGCATAGTTATGACCATTTTATTGTCCATCACACTCATGATAGCCTTTTTCGATTTTAGTATCCCCCTTCTACATACTGCTTATTCATAGAGCAATAAATGCATATTTTTATCTGTAGGGACACATTGGTGTATTGTTTTTGTATGTATGAAATATTTATATATGTGTGAAGGAACTTGCTTTTCCTTCCGTTTATTCAGTGTTAGTGTATCATGAATGTAGTAATACTGATATTGTTCCCTAGTAAGTGAGGAGTCAACTAAATATTTTCCCTTCCTCTAAGCAACTCAATATTCTCTTTGAATATTGTGTAAAGTGTATCCATTGTCTCGGTTTGGGAGTATTCACATCCTCACGTCTTACTGCTTTAATTAGTTTTCTATTTAGGAAACAAGTCATATGGAGCTAGGTCTGATCAGCACAAAGGATATTGCACTCGCACAATCTTGTGTTTCACCAAAAGTAGCTCTCAGGTTTCTTTGTTTAACGGCATATCAACCTTCGTGGGTTATTTAATGTCAAAGCCATCGTTGTAGAAGAACAATAGTGGTACTATTAAACCCATTGCTGATAATCGAGTCCATACCTTTCCCAAGAGTATTAATCTGAAAATGAACGTAATAGCACTTTCTGCAATGTTGCTGCCCTGAACGTCAGCATCTACACCACGGAGATTCCTCCAATAAAGATTTGTAGAAAAGTTCGTATCTTTGAAGGCTACCAGAAATATCTTCTGAGTTATTGAAAAGAGTTCTTTTTCTAAAGATGTTGCGGGTCTTTTTATCTTAAAATTGTCGTCAAGAGAAAGCTGAATTCTTTTTCTGTTCCTATCAAAAATTGCTTCTTTCAGAAACATTTTCTAGAGAAAAGCAGTTGAAAATTATTTCAGTAGCTGAGATAAAAGGTAAAAAGAATTTTGCTAGTTTTTCTCACTTGTTAAGTTGAAGCGACCCTCAAAAAATAGATATCTGTCGTTTCGTTGGTGACATGTCAAATTAATAAAAGGCTTCTTCTTGAGAGAGATAAGTTCTTCTCGTTTCTTTTTCACACTGGTGTAGAATTCCATTCGAGACGCTAATTTCTTGATGAACGTAGTTTTAAGAAAAACTCGCGCCACTTCAGTCAGAATTCCATTTTTTTTTTTCAGTGCGAAAGATTTTTCAACCATTCAGGTTGAGGATTACCGAATCAAATCTAGTATTTTTCAGACTGTTAAATTGCTCCTTTTTGTCCTCCATTTTTGTACAAAGTTTTTCCTAAAGAGAAGATTAGAACAAAAAAGATTCAATCTTATTTTTTGGCATAAATTCTTATTTATTTATTTTTTGCACTTACCATTCTCACAAGTGAATGGTGTTTCACTTCCAGGTGATTTTTTTTAGAACATAGACAGCTTTTATTTATTCTTAAGAAATTTCCTTAGAAATTTCAAAATTTTCTATCTCATATTTGTTGATAAAATGCTTCTTAAATTTTTAATATTGTTACTATTTTAAATAATAATAAAAAATGAAGCCGCTGGGCGAAACTTTCTTTTAGTAATTTACCAAGACTTTTTGCTTAGATGCGGCATGAGGCCGTATGAATGGACATCCAATGAGACGCGAACTCACTTGCAAAGGTTTGCTAGTTTAGCTTGCAAACCAATACACCATAAAGCTTTCTTTTAGTAATATACAAAGCTTTTTGCTTCGATGTGGCACAAGGCCGAATGAATGGGGTACCAAATGAGACTCGAACTCACTCGTGAAGGTTATCGAGTCTAGCTTGCTAACCATTGGACGATGAAACTTATATCTGGATGATCAATGTGAGGATTACATTTATATAATTTTTTGTATAATATATGAAATGCAAAGTTTTGTATATAAATCAGATAAATTGAACATAATCGAATTAACATTTCGGATCCAAATTCAGCTCACAAGCTTATTTTGTTAATTGATCCACCCTAAGTAAATTAACCAAAGAAAGCAAACATAGTGCTTTTCTCTTCTTCGGTCTTGTATTTTATAAAATACAAGATAATCACAGCGCGAAAGTGTCAATTTGAGTTCATTTAGTCTCGATGTTTGGTAGGTCAGTAGCACAAAATCTACGTAATTTATCATCAAAGCTTTTGTTAACAAGACGTACAGAACAAAGAAGTCTCCAGCAACTGCCTCATTTAAGCAATTTCGTCATATAAAAGGATAAAACCTGGCGTTCCCTGCTGACTAGAACTGAGAGTGCATGTGGGGGGGTATAAGCGAAAATAATTACAGTAATCGGATGCTATCAATTAAACCATATTTTATATATTTGTATATATATATATATATATATATATATACATATATATATATATATGCGTGTGTATATGTATGTATGTGTATATATGTATGTACGTGTATATATATATATATATATATGCATTCTTTTTCAATAACATCACAACTCTTCCGAGATCATAAAAAGCTCCATAATAAAAAAGAAAAAAAAATGAATGAATGAGAAGAAAAAGAAAAGAAACGGAAAGAGAAGCAAAGAAAAAGTTTCTTTTATTTTTAAACAAATATGCTGTTTTAGAAATAAATTTCGAAGACAAATTACGTCACACAATTTTGAAACTGGACGAGACAAACGGTAATCGAGATATCTATACGTGTCTTCCACCAGGTAGGATTTGACGCAAGGTTATTTCATGGTGGGGGTTTGGAAGGGGGATGTCGCACACGACTTGAGACTCATGCGCTGCTGGACAATGCTAGTCATTTGATCACAAGGTGAAATGGGAACTATGTTAGTCTCTCGGAACGTATGCTAGGTGACCTTGCTGGTCATTGATCCACGAGACTCGAACGTCTAGTGCAATGTGAATCTATGCTTGCCTCTGATCCTTCTTCACCCGGCACGAATTCCAGGTGGCCAAAAGTCCGAGAAACAATAATTAACGGTAATCGAATGCTAAGAGTTTTCATATTTTCCCCCTTGATTTTAAAATTCATTATAAATCAGAAAATACAGATCACATATTAACATTGCCCTGATGAGGGTTTAATGTAAAACCCGAAACGATAAACGATTTCAAATAATGCAGCTATAAATAAAATCATATTTGAATACCTTGTTTTTCATTAAATTAATTATGTAGAAAAGCAATAAAAATATGATTCATATATATATTTAAAAGTTATATAGTAATATATATATATATATATATATATATATATATATATATATATATATATATATATATAAGTAATTAATCACATATAAAAGTTATTAAAATCTCATCTCATTTTATTGTTATAAGTTTCAAGCATCAATAATGGAATACGGGGAGTCCCTGTGGAGTAATGACTAAAGTAGTGGGTTGTGACATCATCGGACTTATACCCTCGGCGAAACCCTATTATCTCCCCTTTATGGGTTAAACAGTACCACTAATGTTCTTCTACAAAGATGGTTTTGGCATTAAATATACCACAAGGGTTGATATACTATTGAACAAAGAAACCAACCTAATATTACCTCACGAAGTTAATATTGTTCCGTAAAAAAATCAGTTTTGTTGGTAAAGTAGTTCAAGTGGGGTACACTTAAGAGTATATTGATTTTTAACTGTTTTTTTTTATATCCTGATTGTTTTATGCTAATAAACCAATGATACCATGTAATTATTTTACTTCACCAGCCTGAAGAGCTACCTATAAACCTAATTAGTGATGTTTAATTAAATGTAAATAATCACTTTAGCAAGACAAATGATAAACATACTTTTTCTTTTCATGTGTGTAAATTTAAATTCTATATGATTAGTTACATCTTTTAGCAATACCACTTTCTCTCGGTTGGTTGGTTTTATGGAATGCTAATACCTGTCCAGTTATTTAATTCCGAAGTCAGTACTTTTTCGTAAGCAGTTATATTGTTTCCAGTAACTAATGATAATAATCATTAGTAAACGATGATAACTTCAAAATAACTATTCTTAATAGAAATAATTTATGTCCTGTGTATGACACTAAACTGCATCTGATGGTTTGATTCTAATCCTTGGGTTTTTAGAAATATGCAGTACCCCTTCATTGCCATTCCTCCGAGGTTCACTCTGACCCGGAGTGTTAGTACCTGTTAGGGTCCATCTATGGGTCATATAAAACTAGTGTCCTGAGTATGACATTCAACTGCATCTAATGGTGAGGCTCCCGTCCCAGACTTTATAGAATGTGGAGTACTATTTCATTACCGTTACTTTCAGATCCTCTCTGAGCCTGAGTGGTAGTGTCTGTTTTTGTCCCATCTATGGGTCAAACAGAACTTTCAGTTATTTTCTAATAATAAAAGCAATAATAATGAGCGGTAAGCGAGGTGGAAAAATGTAGCCATGGCATGGATTGACTGTAAAAAACCTTATGATATGGTCACGCAATCTTAGAAAGTAGACAGTCTGAAAATGTACAAGATATCCGACAAAGTCATAAAATTCATCAAGAAAGCCAAGAAATGTAATTGACAGCAGGAGGTAAAAATTTAGTTGAAGTGAAAATCTGGAGAGGCATTTTCCAGGTAGAAGCGCTGTCACCATTACTATTTGTAATGACAATGACATTACTTAATCAATTACTTGGAAAATGCACAATGGGCAACACATTTACTAAATCGCAAGAAAAGAAAAGAAAGAAAATATTAATCATATAATGTACATGGACGACATTAAGCTGTTTGCAAAAAATGAAAAAAAATGAAAACAGGTGCAAACAATAAGAATAAACAACCAGGAAAGGAATGGAATTTTGTATAGAAAAATGTGCCATGTTCTCTTGTCTCATTCAAAAATGATATCGAGTATCTTACAAGGGGTCCTTCCAGGTGTTTATCTCTTGGATGTGACTTCTGCTGCAGAGTTTGGTTTCGAGAAACTTTCTCGGTCGTCTGAGGTACCCTTTTGTTTTTTCTTTCATCCCCGCTTGTTTAATGGGATCCGCTTCCAATATTCTGAAGTACTAGTAATTTTTATTTTCTGATTCTCTCTTGATTTGGTAGTTCTATTCCTTCTGTTATTTGTCTTTTTCTCCTCATTGGGAACATGACACATTTTTCTATGCAAAATTCCATTCTTCTCTCCTGGCTGTTTATTTTTATTGTTTGTATCAGTTTTCAATTCTTCTAATTTTTTTTGCAAACAGCTTGATGTCGTCCGTGTACATTATATGATAAATATTTTTTTCTTTTCTTGCTTGGGAGATCATTGTATACATTGATGATGAGACCTAATAAGGTCGAAATAGCTGTCCCGTGTTTCCGTGTGTCGCGCGCAAGTGTTCGCCGGATTTTCTGGTCATGGTAATTCAATTCAGAAAACTAGAATAGATTCTGGAGGATGAGACGCACAAAATTCTCTGGGACTTTGAGATACGAACAGATCATCTAATCCCGGCCAGGAGATTTGACCGAGTATAATTAAAAAAGAAAAAAAAAGAACCTGTCATATAATGGATTTTGTGGCCTAGCGGAGTGAAAATCAAATAAAGCGAAAAGGGATACAAGTATTTAGATCTGGCCAGAAAACAAAAAAAAATTTGTGGAACATGAGAGTGACTGTAATACTGATTATAGCTGGAGCGCTTGGAACGGTTTCCAAAGACTTGAAAAGAAGGTTGAAAGAGTTGGAAATAGGAGAAATCGAGACTATCCTGACTGCAGCATTGTTAAAATCTGCTAGAATACTGAGAAGAGTCCTGGAGATCTGAGGAGACTGCTGTCACTTAGACTTCAGTAAAATACCACCAACGTTAGTTCGTGTGAAAAACTCGTAAAGAGTAAAATTTGAAACCATACAACTTTCTTCAAATTACTTGTATTAAGTGGGGATAGTTGATAAATAGAATTACTAATATTAAATAACAATACTTGAAACCATTTAAGTGAGTGCAAACGAATGAGCTCTGGTTCTTTTATAAATAGTGTTACAAACTATTTGATAACAAAGCATAAATAAAATATATACGGGATTTGACTTTAAATAATCCACAAGAGTTGATATGCCATAAAGCTTAACTAAACCAAAGTAATGAATAATTTACACACAGTTATATGGTTTCGCGTATTCCTATAATATAAAAGTAACCCATCAACAATAATAAGGTTTCAATTATCTATTCCTATAAATGATAATAATTTATTTGCAAACAGTTATATGGCATCAAGTAATTGAATCTCATACAAATAATTTGCAAGCATGGTGTCAAGTAATTAAAAATAGTCCTTTGTAAATAGATATAGCTTCAAGTAACTATTCAAAATACATATCATCAGCACAGTTATATCGTATCAAGTATTCCTATCTAATACGAATGATTATCAAAGGGATCTATTTGATCAATAGATAAATCCCTAATAGGTACTACTAATTCAGCTCAGAGTGAACCTGCGAGTAATAGAAATGAAGGGGAGACTCTGCATTTATGAGATCTCCAGAACATGAGTTTCACTTCCGAATACATGCCCATAATTTCGTCTGATTATTATTTATAGCAAGAAAATCCTTCTGAATGAGAACCCTTCTTTTCCCTTGAGGAACAAATTTTGGGTTGAATATTCATATCAAATCTCATGTACATAAAAGAAAAGATAATCCAAAATTGAAGTAATCAAAAGGAAAATGAAAAAGCTTCGACGAATAGAAAAAGAGAAAGAAAGAAAGAAAAGGAAGTTAACTTTTGAGAAAAAAGAATGAATTGCTGGTGAGGAAAAATTAAAAAGAGACTAAGAATGAGAGAGAGAGAGAGAGAGAGAGAGAGAGAGAGAGAGAGAGAGAGAGAGAGAATTGAAGAAGAAAGTAAGAAGACAAGAGAAGAAAGAAAAGAGAAGAAAAAAGACAATGATTATAGACTACAAAAAGAAATGAAAAAAAGAAAACTGCAATTAAGTAATTAATTAATCAATTAAGAAAGAAAGAAAGAAAGAAAGAAAGAAAGAAAGAAAGAAAGAAAAAAGAATCAAAGAAGTAAATAAAGAAAGAAAGTAAAAGCTGAAAGAAATAGAAAGAAAGAATCAAGAAAAATGTTAACAGATAAAAGAAGAAAAAAAAAAAACGAAAGAAAGACAAAAAGGACTAAAGAAAAACTGTAGAAGATCTATCTATCTATCTATCTACCTATGTGTGTGCATGTGTGTGTGTGTGTGTGTTTGATATAAAGATAGAAGAACAGTTAATAAGAAACGAGACCTCGATGCAATAATAGCAGAGCTGATACAAACTTATAAATGTTAGAATTATTGACAGTATAAGTCTGTTACTTGAATTTTGTGCGTTTTCTACAATCTTCAGACGGGTGTGAGGTAAAAGAAAGAAAGACATCAAGTAAACAGAGGAAGAGTTCAACAAAGACAGAGTGGGCTAGAAAGGAAGAATTCAAAAAGAAACAAAGAACGAGAAAGAAAAAGAAAGTCTAGCGTCTATATTTCGTGCAAATGTCTTGCACAATAAAACTACATCACGTGATTAAACCTCACTCTCAATAGACACCAAAATAGCTTCTTTTACCTCATACCCGTTTGAAAATTGTGGAAAACATAAGAAACTCAAATAACATACTGTGTTCCGAATTCATATATATATATATATATATATATATATATATATATATATATATATATATATATATATATATATATGTGTGTGTGTGTGTATATATTTATATGTGTGTATATATGTGTGTGTATATATGTGTGTGTGTGTGTGTGTATATATATATATGTGTGTGTGTGTGTGTGTGTGTGTTTATGTTTGTGTTTATATATATATGTGTGTGTGTGTGTGTGTGTGTATGTGTGCTTAATTTGTTTAGATTAACCTTCTTATGATTTTCTTTTTAGCTTCTCCAAACGTTTGTGTGTGCGGGGGGGGGGGGTCTGAAAAAGTAGTCGACCTCTAACTTACCATTCCAGCAATATTTTCCCGGTGTTCATTTAAACGGAACTCTGCGCGTGATTCAGAACACAACTGCTCAATTATCTACATGTTAGGCAACTTGGAAATTCATTCACATTCTTATTCATAGTTAATCGGGGTCAGTCTCGATAATACGTATGAACATTAATAAAACAAATGTACTTGTGGCTGTGCGGAAAATATCCAGCCATTTAATATTAACGAAAAACAAGAACCTGCCTCGGGCAATGGCCCCTTTGTTTCCGACAAAGTATTCTCTTTAAAACGTTATGCCTTTATCTTGAGGATAACTTGGTTCTGTAGGTTTGATTGTTTTGTTTTACAATATATCAACCTTTTTCGGGTCATTTAACGCCGAATTAAATTTCAAACAATTCAGGTAAGTATAAGTACAGTTTTTGTTTTCAAACAGTTAAATGTCAAAACAGTTCTATTTCAAACAATTCAGTTTAGCATAAATACACAGTTTTAAATATTCTAACAAGCAATGTCCTGCATGCCTGGTTCGCCTAACTTGAATAGTTTTCGTGATAGGGGGCAGGTGGCCGTACAGTTGGTGTCTTGTGGGGTGTTGCTGCCAGGACTTGTTTAGGATTGCACGCAGCATTCTTGTGTAATTGCCATCTAGTTTCTTCTCCAGCCGTTTTGTTAGCGTCCATGTAGTGCATCCATATAGCAGTATCGATGTGACCGCTGCAGATGTACTCTTATGGATCCCCACACACGGCCGCGCAAAAGCAGGACGACCAGCACGAACGTACATTCAGCAGCTATGTGAGGATACAGGTTGTTGTCCTGAAGACCTACCTAGGGCGATGAACGATAGGGAGGAGTGGCGAGAGAGGGTCAGGGATATCCGTGCTGCCAGCACGATATGATGATGATGATGATGAAATATTCTAACATGAATAGTTCTCTTTATTATTTATTATTTTTTTGCACTCACTTAAATGGTTCAAATATTGTTATCTAGCATAAACAGTTTTATTTGTGGACAGTTAAATGGTTTCGAGCATCGCTATCTAACACTAACAATTCAGTTTAGGCACACATTTTCAAGCATTGCTAATCAAAACTAATAATTCTCTTCAACATTACTCATTCGTTCGCCCACAATTAAATAGTTTCAAGTATTATTATGCATCACTAACAATTCAATTAAGCATCAGTGAGTTGTTTACACACGCTTAAATGATTAAATAGTTCTATTTATAACAATTTGATTCAACGTATAACATTTCTTTACTCAGGGTTTAAATATCAAACAGTTTTATTTGACCCATATGTAGGTCTCCTTCTGGTTCTACCACTCCTGGTCAGAGTAGACAAAGGAGTGATAGCAATGAAGCGGTACTTAGCATTCCCCAAAGCTCAGAAGGATCGACCTTCTCCATCAGATTGTTAATTTCATATCCAGAACACTCGTTGGGGGCTGGTTTTTTTAAAACCTTTGCAGAGAAACAATCAGTGCATTCTACAGCCCCATATATATATATATATAAACTCTATAGTCGACTTCTACGTATGAAGACCCAACAGTTTAGTAAAAGTTATAAAC
>CAUZXS010002135.1:42500-78697 GCA_963585895.1 Sepioteuthis lessoniana
GATGCAACAAAAGGTTTACTTTTTAAGCACAGTTTAACAGGTTTGAATTCGAAGTTTCTCTTCTCCTAGATCGTCTGCCACATCAAATTCAAGGAGCAATTCCTGCCCGATTATTTACCCATAGCTGGAGATGAAATATTTGGATTCATAACTTCCCAAGTTTTCTTTAACGCTATGGAAAATGCGAACAGTCTGGTCTATGATTTGAACTCGGGATGGCCGAGCCGATTTTCTGTGGCGATATCCATCGGACGGCTAGCGCGTATCTATCAATCTATCTAGGTAAAGACGAAAATTTGGTTGAATATTTATTTAATTATGAACATGTAGCACATTTATGAGTTTCATCTGTTAGATGACGGTATAGCTATCATTAAACAAATTAGTAAATACTTACCCAAATTTTCTGTTCTAAGTTTATTTTTTCCATCCTGTCGGAAATCCTATCCAATATATATATATATATATATATATAGATAGATAGAGAGAGAGGTGGGGTGATAAATAAAAGAAAGTAAAGTGTAGATATTTTGATATTGAATCTCTCTTGGGACTATTAAAAGAGAATCAGAGCTGCAGTAATCTGGCACTAAACCGTTATCTAATTCGCTGTCTGTTGGTTGAAGTAAACTTCTTGGCATTAAAAAACATTGACTCGCTTGAGTTCAGCCGTCCCCTCTTTGATAAGTGTTCAGTCTGTTGAACAACCGTGTGGAAACCAGACAGCTGTTCGTTAACGGTTTTTAGGAACGATTTTTTTTTTTGGGGGGGGGATGATTTTTTTGTGGGGGGGAGGGGAGAAAAAAAAGAAATTAACCAAGTCCATTTGAATCTATTTATGTTGGGTTGTATGTGAGTTATTTATCTGTATCTTTTTTTTTTTTACATCATTTTTGCTTTGTTTGTCTTTCTTTCTTTCTTTTCAAAAATCTTTCTTTCTTTCTTTATTCACCCGATCTTTCTTTCTTTCTTTCTTTTATTCACCCGTTTTTTCTATCTTTCTTTCATCCTTTTTTTATTCACCCATTCTTTTTTCTTTCTATCTTGCTTTCACCCGTTCTTTCTTTCTTTGTTTCTTTCTTTCTTTCTTCACCCGTTCTTTTTTTCATTCAATCTTTCTTGCTTTCACCCGTTCTTTCTTTCTTTCTTTCTTTCTTTCTTTCTTCACCCGTTCTTTTTTTCATTCGATCTTTCTTGCTTCCACTCGTTCTTTCTTTCTTTCTTTTCACATATCTTTTTTCTTTCTTTCTTTCTTTCTTTCTTTCTTTCTTTCTTTCTTTCTTTCTTTCACCCGTTCATTCTTTCTTTTTTTTTATTCACCCGTTCTTTTTTTTCTTTCTATCTTTGTTGCTTTCACATGTTCTTTCTTTCTTTCTCTCTTTCTTTCTTTCAGAATATTAATGATTAAAAAGAATTACAAACCTGAGTAATTTTTACCGCCTTCTTGAAGGTAATGACTTGAGACAAACTAAATACTCACTCACTGCTCACTGAGGGAATACGGAATATGTCCGTACTACGTTTAGTTTCTCGTGTTCAACTTTTCCGAAATTTATAATTTTGCCCTCTCATTTCGTAATCGTACTAGGCTCGCACAATTCCCTTTTTTTCCTCCAATTCCTGTCCGAAGAGGAAAAAAAATGAAGGAGATAAACATACCCCAATTTCAACACAAAACCGGATGTACGTGTGTATATGTGTGTGTGTATGTGTGCGTGTGTATGTGTGTGTGTGTGTGTGTGCGCGCGCACGTTCAAAATGACTATATACCTTGCGTAATAAGAAATTCTGTTGTTATGGGAACACGAGAAATTACTCGAGGAAACTGAGATAAAAAAATACAAAAAAAAAAAAACAAAGTAAAAAAAAAAATTAAAAGAGAAAAAAGACGGAAGGAAATAGGAATTGAAAAAAAAAAACTAAAGAAAGGGGTAAGAAGTAAAAAATTTATCAAGATATATGTATTATATATATATAGAGAGAGAGAGAGAGAAAGAGAGAGAGAGAGAGAGAGAGAGGATGAAAGGGAGAGATCAGGTGATGTCATGCATAAAAAATTCCGGTATTTATAACGGGTACTATGCTTGTAGACATATAATTATGCTGCTTTGTTTTGTTTTTTGCTTTTTTGCAGGTTGTTTTTTGTTAATACAATGCCACCCATCAACCCTTTGATGATAACTTCAAAGCTCTTCTATATAAGCGGGAAGAAAATCTTGGCTGAACCAAGTAAATACCACCATCAAATGGATTAGAGAATGTCTTCGTTTCCGAATAGTTAAAGACTGCAGCTCTGGGGAAAAAAAATTCTACTTATGCCATTGGAAATATTTTACACTGCCTTTTCTCATCCATATTATAACGGAGAAAAAAATGATATTTTAATTCGCAGGAGTCTTCCGCCATTTTATCTTTTTCTGTTTACATCTTGCTTTCCCTATCGGCCGATTTGTCTTTCGATTTCATTGAGACGTATCAGTGAACCAATCAAAACTGCTTTATTGATTTTGTTAGATTATTCTTCACTCAATATCGCTCTGATGTCTTTTAATCTATCTCAAAGAATTCTGTCTATTTTGCTGGGATGTTTTTCTATCTATCTATCTATCTATCTATCTATCTATCTATCTATCTATCTCATAGAATCTTCCCTGTCTTGGTTGGATGTTATACTATCTATCTATCTATCTATCTCATAGAATCCTCCCTGTCTTGGTTGGATGTTATACTATCTATCTATCTATCTAATAAAATTCTACGTGCGTGCGTGCGCGCGTGCACACACACACACACACGTATATATAATTGATCAATATTTGATTCTCAAAAAAATAATTTGTTGTTATTTACTAAACTGTGTCTGGTCCAAAACCTGAGGTTATTTAAAGCCGGTTAAGGTAATTTTATTAATATTTAGATTAGGTATTTTATTTATATCATGTTTATTCAATTTATATGCTTATTAATCTTAGTTAATCTACAAGTGTAATTTTCGGAGTTGCTTTCATCATCATCGTCGTTATATATATAAGTGGGTATGTGTGTCAGTGGGTGTGAGTATGAGTGTGTGTGTGTGTGTGTGAGTGATTTTAATATTTTTACAACTTAACAGATCTGCATTACGAGGGAGGGAGATATGTGCTGATTTATGTCGATCCTATGGACACATAATTTAAAAAGAATGTATCTGTCTGGGTTTTTTTTTCATTTTTTAAATATCTTTTAACATTATCATATGATACGTCACACTATGGATTAGTTCGGTTTCTTTGATTGATGGCACACTAACCTTCGTGGGTTATTTAATACCAAAACTACCCTTATAGAAGGACAATAGTGGTATCAACTAGTCGTGGGATTGAGGGTTTTCATACCTTTCCCAACGGTATTAATTTGAAAGTGAACGTTATTGCGCGACTGGTGTTCGAACTTGCATTCCGACTCGTTAACCCTGAGGACTCCCCATCACACCATGGCATCTGCTTTATTTAGTCTGCTTTGTTTAGTCTGGAACACATGTGCCAGGTTGCTCACAGCACCTGCATTTACTAAGTGATTACCCTTCTGAGCATTAAACAGACTCATCATTGCTTAACTTTACTGAACTGGCCGGAACCAGTGCTTTCAGCACAACCTGACCGTAAGCAATATCTGATTATTTATTAATCCACTGTATCGACATCCTGCAATCTGGCCTGCATTCTTTAGAATTAAATGTTTAAGCAGGCATGAAAGCTGGCTCTTTGTCCAGTGGAGTACAGGAAACTACGTTCTCTATTTAATTACACGGTTCACTGCGAGATATCTATTCCCATTTTCGGGGCTGTTGCATGTAATGGAATAATCTTTCTTGTTGATCATCATCGAATGTCAGTGAAATGACGAAAATAACAAACTAGAATACAACAAAGAGAATTAGATACAAGTCTGCATTTTATTGCGCTCTGCCATTTAACATTCTGCATTTGATTGTTTTCATTCATGAACAATTCTGCTATTCTGCTTTTGATTACTTTTCCCTATAAACAATTCTGCTATTCTGCATTTGATTGCTTTTACCTATAAACAATTATGCTATTCTGCATTTGATTGTTTTCATTCATGAACAATTCTGCTATTCTGCTTTTGATTACTTTTCCCTGTAAACAATTCTGCTATTCTGCATTTGATTGATTTTATTCATGACCAATTCTGCTATTCTGTTTTTTACCTTGGGAAAATTCTACTATTCTGCATTTAATCGTTTTCATTCCGGAATGACTCTGCTATTCTGCGTTTATTCACATTTGTTCAAGAACAATTCTGCCATTCTGCATTTGAATGCTTTTACCAACGAACAATTTTGCTATTCGGCATCTAATAGCTTTCATTCAGGAACAATTACGCTAATCTGAATTTGATTGCCTTCATTCATAAACAATTCTACTATTATGCATCTGATTGCTTTTATCAACGAACAATTCAGCTATTCTGCTTTTGATTGCAATTACCAACAGACAATTCTGCTATTCTGCATTTAATCGCTTTCTTTTAGGAATAATTCGGCTTTTCTGTTATTCTGCATTTTATTGTTTTTACCTACGAAAAATTCTGCTATTCTACATTTGATTACGACAGCTGCCTGGAAGAAACTGCGTTTCATTTTATCGGTTAGGGCTGATTTTCATATGATCGATAGCCTATTGATGGCTGTCCATGCCTTTGTTAACCGCGTGTCGATGTTCTTTTCGGTTGATGAGACGCTGCTTCCTAGGTAAGTGAATTTGTCTACTGCTGCGAGCAATCGTGAACAAGTCATGGCGGCAACACCCCACACGACACCAACTATACGGCCACCTGCCTCCTATCACGAAAACTATCCAAGTTAGACGAACCAGACATGCATGACACTGCTGGAGAAGCAGGGACGAGCTCATAAGTGATGTACTCTGATGGACCCCCACATATGGCCAAGCAAAAACAGGACGACCAGCACGAACATACATTCAGCAGCTATGTGAGGATACGGGATGTAGCCCTGAAGACCTGCCAGAGGCGATGAACGATAGGGAATAGTGGCGAGAGAGGGTCAGTGATATCCGTGCTAGTGGCATGACATGATGATGATGATGATATTTGATTATCTTCATCTACGTGCAATCATGTTATTCTATATTTAAATCCACTTTTAAACGCAACAATTCTGCTATTTTGCGTTTGATTGCAATCATCCACGCAACAATTCTGTTATTCTTCATTTAATTGCTTTTGTTCGTGTAGCAGTTCCGTTATTCCGCATTTTATTACAGGGATTTTGCTATTTTACAATGAATTACAACTATTCTGCTGTTCTGCAATTGGTTGCTTTCATTCAAGAACATTCAGCAATTCAGTATTTGCTTATTACGTTCTACTATTCTTATGTAATTGCTTCCAAATATACATTAAATCGCTATCCTACATTTCATTCTTATTCACGAGCTATTCTACTATTCTGCTATTCCTCCGCGTACCATTCTATTATTCAGCATTTGATTTCTCTCATTCACACAACATTCTTCTCTCATGCATTTTATTAGTATCTTTCATGCAATTCTCTCTTATCCTGTATTTTATTTTATTGTAATATCTAATAATGTCTTCTCCTTCATTTGGCATTCTCTATTATATTCCTTTTTCTCTTTTCACTATTCACATTTCGTACGTTATTCTCTTCGATTTATATGATTCCATTTTGATTTTATACTTATTCTTTTGGTGATGGATAATTATTCTCATTTCATTTCACACACTATTATTCTATTATACGATCACCTATTCTGTTATTCCATTGTGTTCCTCTTTTCATTTTCATTTCTTCGCTGCCATCGATTTTCTGTCGCTTGTTTTGTGACCGGCCCGTCCGCTTGAGATCTCGCTACTGCCAAAGAGCAGTGAAAAAGTAGATACTTCTTGCAGAAGAAATAGAAAATAAAAAGATGAAACTTCGCACATTCAAAGAGAAGGAGATGGCTGTTAGTCTTAGCAAAAGAACTACAAACATTAGAATCTAGTGATGGGAAAAAGCATATGCCAGACTCATGAGGTTCGTTAACAGTTAAGAAAGAAAGCATTACTTGAAGACAAATGCAAAGATCTCAATTACGCAACTTATTAAATAAACAATTCTCAGCAATCGAAAGTCCTTGATAGTACAACATTCACATTATCTATCTATCTATCTATCTATCTATCTGTGTGTGTGTGTATGTGTGTGTGTGTGTGTGAGGATCGCGTAGACTTAGAATCAGCTGCACTTGGGGACTGTTAGTTTATCGTCTATACGATCATTAGACCAAGCAGGATGTAACACAAGGTCAATTTTTTTAGCGGAGTTTAACAAGTTTGAATTCACCCTTTTTTTGTCTCCTAACCGGTTGCCAAACTAAGGTTATAGAGTTTAGTCTACCTTACTATATACCTATATCTAGAGCGGGAATAGTTGGATTCATACATGTCCCAAGGGTATTAGCACTATGTGAAATGCAAACAGCCTCGTTCAATATTTGAGCTCGGATCACCGTGTCCATTTCCAACGACGATAACCACTAGTACATCCTAGTGTATGGTTTGCTGCAAATTCACACACACACACACACACACACACACACACTTATATAAGAAAGTTGGCCGACAGAAGTTGAGGGCGACCTGAAGGCTCCCTTTTCAATTGCTACCACACAGAAGTGTACGGGAGGGCGCTACTCCTTTCCCTAGATTGATCCACTTATCCTTGATGCGTATCTTGTAATGCTGAGTGCTTAGCAAGAAGGCATCAAGTTCCATTTTTGCGTCATTGGTATGACTTGACCTGGGATTAAATCTCGATTTCTCGGGCCATTGGCAAACACTTTACCCACTAAAAATTTCGAAGTCCAGTTGACTGGGCTACACAATAGCTGGTTGCATCTCTGTTGAGGAGTAAGACACTTCCCAAAGAGTGTCCTGTTTATAACACTAAACCATCAAATAGAGAGACTTCAGTCTTGGAGCTTTGGGGAATGTGGAGTAGCCTTTCATTATCATTACTATCAGGTTCACTCTGATATGGAGTGGTAGCACCTGTAAGTGTCCAATCTATGGGTCAAGTAGAAATATTTTATCATTTACAATAACTGAAACCATTTAACTGTGCAAACAAATGATTTCAGGCTTGTTTAATAATGTTACCTACAAACTGTTCACAAATCATATTTTATATATATATATATATATATATATATATATATATATATATATATATATAAACAGGAATTTGCATTACATAGCTAACAAAGGTTTGATATGCCATAAAAAACACCAACCAACCAACCAAGAATTTGGCATGTATATATATATATATATATATATATGTATATGCATTTGTTTCTCTCTCATTACATATATATATATATATATATATATATATATATGCATGTATATATAAACATAAAGAGCCAGAAGTAATCTCCCTAGTTTTTTTTCTTTTGACTTGGCATTGCGATATTGATTGATTATTTTCAAGCAGTACGAATGTTTTTTGCCTTTTCTTTTTTTATGAAATTTTTTCCCCAGATATCAGTGTGTGTAACATAATTTTATTTACAAATTGCATCATCTGGGTTTTTTCATACCATCAGAATTATAGAATAGATATAAAATAAGAATATATATATATATATATATATATATATATATATATATATATATATATATATATATAATCCAATAATGTGGCATATAATTATACTAATAATTTCTGAAAACTTTTATTTGACCCATCGGGGTATCCTAATTGGTACTACCACTCTGGATCTGCGTGGACTTAGGTTTAATGCCAATGAAGGAGTTACTACATACTCGAAAGACCTTCTGAACTGAAGCCTCATCACCTGATGCAGTTTAATGTCATATCAAAGAAACTCGAAAGTAATGCCTTTAATTTCCTTTTGTTGGTCCACGCCAGAAGCAGTTAATGATGATCAGGTAGTCCAGGTTGAATCTTCCTGCAAATAAATCATAAGGTTTTGCCTTACTACAGATAGTAGAGGAGAAGCAATTAGGAAAAATGGCATCTGACATGAAAGCAGAGTTGGTTCACATTATAGTATTCGTAAACAGTGCACCTACTGGCTTTTATCGATACTTAAGGATCGTTCACTTATACCGATATGAGCTTAGTTAAGCCGTGGTTAATGCTGTCAACCCATGAAATAAAGAGCGTTCCAATCAGCCAGACGGACTGCACTGATAACATTTTCTTGACAACAATATGATTGCTGTTCTGAAAAGTTGGTTTCTTCCACAGCGGTAGATTTTTACGAGCAATATTCAGGCTCTTGTAAAAATGGTGTTTTATAGCTGAAAACTACACCATCCAATGGTTTTATTGTGCTTTTTGTAGCTGATGCAATTTCTGTGGAAGTAAATTGGAGGCATTACTTTCGGAGCGCCCTTCGTACATTCTATGTACACACCCAACCCCTTTACCACGAGCAGGATGCAAAATTACTTTTTATCAGGATACACCTGGTTTTATATTCAGAATATTGCTTCTTCTAAACTGGTTGTCTTATCAAGACTAAATACCTTCGTCTACCCCGCTATTTATCCATATCTGTTCGAGGAGAGAGTTGGTTAGGCAATAAGTGAAGTAGGAAAAACTCTGAATTTAAACCAGCTTTAAACGCGTTTAAAGATTGACCTTGTGCCACATCTTGCCCGTGGCTGAGGGGCTTCATAAACGCATATATACGTGAATGCATTAACATAACAGTTATCGGGGTGTGTCCTCGAGGTGTAATTGTTAAAGCGATGGACTGCGGAATCGTAGTAAGCGATTTCGTATTCCAGTTGCGCTATTACGTTCACTTTCGGGCAAATACCCTTGAGAAAGGTATGAGCCCCCTTATCCTCCCAGATATGTGTTAAATAGTACTGTTCTTCTAGGGAAATGGCTTTGGCATTAAATAACCTACAAAGGTTGATATGCCATTAAACAAAGAAACCAAAACAAACCTGACAGATTTCAGTCACCAGAGGCTAAATCTTAGATGAGGCTATTTGCATTTCACTTCACGCTAATGCAAGTGGACAATGTATGAATTCATTTGTTCTTACCCCAGCTATGGTTAGATTGTAGTACAGACTGGGTTCCTTAGACGTGGTTGGGCAACCAGCAAAGGAGAAGAAAAACTCTTAATTCAAACCAACTTTAATCCGCTGAAAAACTGACCTTGTTTCACATCCTGCGCGTAGCCGAACAGTTAGTTCAGTACATACATACATATATACAGACATAGGAGAAAGGCATGAAATTCCTTATCCCCCCAGCTATTTGGTTAAATCAGTAATTCCTAACATAGGTGGGGAATGGTAATATTATTTTGGCGGGGGGCATTCAATATTTTGACGGAGACCAAATTAATGGCCTTTTAAGCTCCCTTCATGTGAACTGTAGAAAAATTTTGAGTATGTAACAATTAAATATCTCATGGGGGGCATCAGAATTTTAGAAATACCAAAGTTGGGCATGGCCCAAAATCGGCTGGGAACCACTGGGTTAAATAGTACCTCTACTGTCCAAAAAGGATAGCTTCGGTATTAAATAACGCACGAAGGTTGATATGCCATTATATCCTCCACGTCTCTAAACTTTTAAATGTTCTTCGCATCCCTAAACCTTTGGATGTCCATGTCCCAAAATCTTAACTTTATTTAGGAAATAAGAAATATAATTCTAAAATTCAGTCTAGTTACTTATTGCGCAGAGGTCACACACACACACACGCACACACACACACACACACACACACACACGCATATATATATATATATATATATATATATATATATATATTGTAGTTTGAAGCAGTTGACTCCAGGAACAAATTCCATGTATCGCTCGTTATACTTCAAAAATCCCTCTGTCCGTGCGCTTGACGGATTTGCAAATGGAACAAATCAAATATCGAGGATGCTCAGCGTCGGACAAGTCTTGACTCCTCGGTCCCACTTCACTATATCTATCTATCTATCTATCTATCTATCTATCAATCTATCTATCTACTTGCCATTGCACTCATGAGGGAATCCCCGAAGAACATGTGAGTAACATGCTGAACAGTGATATCATAGTTGTCGTACCCACGATTCGTCGGGAGATTCTCCGTAGCGTTAGTAGCTAACGTTCTAGACTGCAACATCGTAGTAAGCGAGTGTAAACTCCAGTCATGCTTTTACGTTCACTTTCAGACTATTAGCCTGGGGAAAGGTATGAATATACCTTATTCCTCCAGCTATGGATTAAATTGTACCACAAAATTTTTTTTTTTAAGTATATCTTGCGTATAATGAACGACCCTTGATTTTTGGCTATGGCAGGCCTACGAAGATATTTCTTCAGCACTCAATGACATAAAGGGAAAATATTCAAACACTCATTTATATTGTTAAAACTACTGTAATACAATTAAAATGAATGCCAAACCCTTAATAAACAATGTAATTCAGACCTTGATTTAATCTATTGTGTTTACTTCAATATTCCAAGCATACTAAAACCCCCACTACTGATACACAATTCCAATAGTAAGATGATAAATTAATTTACTTACTATTCATAATATTTGTATATATAATATGCCCTGGTATTATAAGTAGTTAATATTGTTTAGTAAAAACTTTATCATCTAAACTAATAGCCTGTGTTAAGGTTTAGACTATACGGAGAGGCTTTGGATCGAAGGTTAGGCTTAGGTTTGGTTTCTTTGTTTAATGTCATATCAACCTTTGTAGGTAATTTAATGCCAAAGCCATTCTCCTAGAAGAACAGTAGTGGTACTATTTAACCCATAGCTGGGAGGAGGATAAGGGGGTTCATACCGTTCTCAAGGGTATTTGCCCGAAAGTGAACGTAATAGCGCGATTGGAGTACGAACGCGCTTACTACGATTCTGCAGTCCTTCGCTTTAACCATTACACCACGAGGACATCCCCTGGTTTGGCTTAGGAACAAGGTAAGGTACGACATTTCAAAAACATATCTCGTGTGGTAAACGACCCTTTGGTTTTGAGATGAAAAATTAGTATTAAAAAGTTGTTCATTATGCGCACACACACACACACACACACACATATATATATATATATATATATACTCAAACAATCGTATATATATATATATATATATATATATATATAGATGTGAGTGTGTGTGTGTGTGTGTGTGTGTGTGTGTGGAAATATGGGAAGAAGAAAAATGCGAAAAATGATTTAAGCTAAAATAAATTCAGGAATTTTTATCTTTAATATTTCATCTAGATATTTTCAGATGTGTCCTTTCTTTTTCTTAATCATCTTCATCTTTGGCGAATCAGGTGCCTTCCGAAGTCATCCAAGTGTTGTACAGAAAAGAGTCGGAGAATATCTAAATCTTTGCCATTACCTTCGGACCACCGGCTTTCTTGACCGTTTATAATTGGGGACTCGGGGGTAAGTTTAGGCATTGATCTCGGAAATGCAAGAATATTAATGACGTCGGTGCATGCGCGATTACGGTTTCTCCAGCTCAAGAAAGGACAGATGAACGCACACCCCTCATTTAATTCGTAGCAATGGCCGTGTCACAATTGCATTCAATAAAGAGAACAAACGAATTGTAATAGAAGCCTTAAACTAAAATGGGTGGACAGAGTGCGTAAGGTATCTGTACTTTTTTTCGAAGCTCGAAGATATGACATCGGGTCTACTGGTAATATTCAGAAATGATAAGATACAGTCATTATTACTGTTTTCTTTTACGAAAAAAAAGTGCCTTAGTTTGACCTTAGACATCAGAGAGGGTCACTGATTCTTTTGCTTTTAATGAAATCACCAGTGTTGTATAAAGGCGGATCGAATGTTCAACACATACAAGAAAATAACCCAAAACATGAAGCAGATAAAGATACAATAAAGATGAAAAACTCAAATGGATAATAGAATCTATATAATGCTAGAATTCTTATTTTGTATGTTTCAAGAGATGTAATGGATCAACGAGATAAATTGTAAATATTTTAAAATACAAAGGTTCGCAAATGATTTGAAATTTGGTATTTTTATTATTATTGTTCTTTATGTGTATATATTTGTACGACACAATACAAAAATAAAAGTCTTAATTCGATATGGAATAACCTTATTAATGTTTGGCATGCCGTAAAACTCAACAAGCGGCCTTGAAGGTCCCCTATTGGGGATAACAGAACTGTACATATATCACTAATTATTAGTAATTTACAGTTTGTTTTTTTTGCTAAGAATGTGGCAGAAGGCCTATGAATGGGGCACCCAATGATACTCGAATTTTCTTGTGAAGGTTTGCTAGTTGAACTTGAAAGCCATTACACTACCTGAGGCGCCCATATCACCTATTATTTACAAGGTAAGTATATAATCTTTTAAACTAAAACCATAGACATCGTTTACAACTCAACTTTTGAGATGAAGTCTTATGTTAGGAATGAATTAGACTATTTAACAGTTTTGTTATGACGTGACCAAATAAATTCAGCTTTTATCAACAAACCTTTGACTTAGATATGGCGCACATATCTCGGGTTGCTCATAGTACCTTCTTTTAGCTTAAATGGTCCTCCATGTAAGTATTGAACTGGTTCATAGCAGCTTAACTTGGTTTGACTTGACTGTAAGTCAAGTAATTCTGTTGTTATTTACTGTGGCACATCGGCCCCCGGTCGCTTACAGTATCTATTACTACTTAAGTAGTCATCCATCTAAGTATTGAACAGTTTCATCGCTGCTTAACTTCGGTGAAGTTAGTAATTCTGTATCTGCAGTTCAGTATCTCCTTTTCGGAGATCTATATTTTCTCCAAGTAACATGACTCCATGTCTATTCCATTCCTTTCTATGCAAATTATATACAAATACTGTCCAATATCACTATAGATTCAAGTAAAAACTTACTCATTCACTTGGATAAAATCTACGATAAGGTCATCGTAGTGAAAGGTTTGAAAACCTCAACAGTCGAACCCCCAGAGAATTGGCAGAGTCGAATCAATTCAAGGACCGATTTGTAAAGGTGGCACTCCCTTCTTTAAATAACTCTACTCCCACGTCAAATACGTCAGACTCAAAAATCTTGCCGTAAATCATGCCGTTGAAATTATATGAAACGTTTCTCTGAATCAGGCATCCCAGGACTGGACAAGCCCATCTTTTCATATGAAGGTGATTTTATTCTGACAGTTCAAAGATTATACGATGCCAGTAACCAATTTAGTGTCTCCTCTTTCTCTCTTGTAAATAAATCTTTCATGTTTTGACGATATTATAGTGTGAAAGACTTTCAATTCAAAGAGTCCATCTTGATCAAAATATTGTGTAGAGGCCTTGTGGTTGTAGCTGTTAGGGTTCCATCTATGGGCAGCCCAGTCGGCTGGGGGTGTTGAATAGGTCGACTGCATCTCTGCAGAGGGGTAACCCCCCCCCCCCAACGTGTGCCCGTGCGGCGCCCGTAGCGAGCAAATTCGTCTCGCCTCTGCGAGACCCGAAAGTCGACCCTTCTCGTTTGGTGTCTAGTTTTCAACTCAACTAACTGACTTTTTCAAATCTTCCCAAATCCTCCACGCGCTTCCAGTGCGTGACGTCGTTCGCACTCCCTAGCCGCGTTTCCCATCTCGAGTTTCTATTGTAACATCTCTTGCTTGTCCGTATGAAGGGGTCCACAGAAGTACATCACTTGTGAGCTCGTCTCTACTTCTCCAGCAGTGTCTCGCATGTCTGGTTCGTCTAACTTGGGTAGTTTTCGTGATGGGTGGTAAGTGGCCGTACAGCTGCTGATTTGTGGGGTGCTGCTTCTAGGATTTGTTTAATATTGCTAGCAGCATTCTGGCGTAATTACTGTCAAGCTTTTTCTCCATACGTTTAGTTAGCGTCTATGTAGTGCATCCATATAGTAGTATCGATACGACCGCTGATTGGAAAAAACTATGTTTTATTTTATCGGTCAAGTCTGACTTCCATATGACTGATAGCCTATCGACTGCCGTCCATGCCTAGCTAGTCACGTGTTGATGTCTGTCTCGGTTGATGAGACACTGCTTCCTAGGTAGGTGAACTTGTCTACTAGTTTCAGAGAGCTACCGTTTAATGTGGAGACGTCACCTCTTTGATTAAAGCACATGTATTCTGTCTTGTCTGCGTTGACCTGGAGGCCTATACCAGCATCTGCTCGTTCCAGATTATGTTGCAGGGTTTCGGCTTGGGTGTGTGCATTTGGCATGAGCGTTGTGTCGTCCGCGAAGTCCGCGTCCGTAATTGTTTGTGCGGGATAGCTTCTGCTTATTTCCCTTGCCAGCTTAAATCCGTTGTCTTTCATTTTATCAATAGACGTTCTAAGCACGTAGTCTAGACAGATGATAAAGAGGTATGGGGCTAATGTGTCTCCTTACAGTACACCCGCTACTGTGTCTCCATCCGGGGAGCGGACTTTTACTTTCGTTTTTCTATATAGCATAAAACACTTAAAAGTACATAAGAAATCAAGAACTTCTAAAACCAGACTTTAAAGAAGTACATTGCAGTATACTATGTTTTACATCGGCGTTTTCATGACAATTCCACATATTCAGAAAATATTTCGATGTTTTATCGCACAAGTAGGCATTCTCTGCGGGGAATGTTACCTTAAAATCTGATTATAAGTTATCTGTCGCTGCCTCCCACCAGACAGGACTTAACACAAGGTCAAAAGCCCGAAGACCGATTAAAGTGGGGATAAAGGGGAGGGGAAGGTCGGGAACGAGCCGAGACTCGAACTCTGCTGCTCTATGCTGCTCATTGACCCACTAAGAGCAATGTGAGTCTAATGAGCCGAGCAGTTTCACGGACCCAAATCTCGGTCCGGGCACGCATGCCAGGTTATAGCTTGAACTAGACAGCAAGGTCTAGTGCTATACATAAGGGATAAAGGTTGCAGCTCCCCAACCCGAAGGTAGCCCAGCCTAAGCTGGGGGCCTTTCGGTCTCGAATCTGCCATTGGTTTCGATACCCCATCTGGCACGAATGTCAGACGGCCCAGCAAAAGCCAGGTAAGTATATTAAGATCTGATTATAAGAAGTAAAATTTTACTGAAATAGTCATGAAAATATATTACTAAATTTTTCAGTCCCAAACATCAGAACATTTTTTGAAACGCTAGGATAATTCTTGTCTTAGATTAGGATATATCTGAACTAGAAAAGCCATTTTAAAGATGGCACCACAATTTCGATAATTAATTTGCACGCACAAATTTTACAATTAATTCATCGATAAAACTGTCAACTTCCAAACAGAGTAACTTTTAAAAAATTGTTAGGAATAAAATTTAAAAGACGTGTGTTTAATCCAAAATTCAAGACTAACAAGACGCAAATCTCCTGTAACATTTCCGAACAATTATCAAAGATGGCGATTGCCTATCGTTTGGTTACTTTGATTTGGGAAAGAAGAAAGTGTTTATCATATGCCATCAAATATGATACATAAAAATGATACAACAAAAAATTGAAATAATTTTCTTGGTTATATATAAAACTAAAAGTCGGTAATATTTTGAAAATTAGAAAGTGAGAAGATTCTATTGTTACACGAAAGAATCTTCTTCACAGCAGAAATTTTACAAGTCAGTGATTATAAACTCAACTGTTTCAAGTTTATTGTGGAACATAAAGAAGAAATAACATTTAGGATGAATTCATCGAACCATCTTAAAGATTAGAAACGATTTTGATGACAAGGAAATTAAATGTTTTCAAAAGAATCATAAAACAAATTAGGCTTTTCAAATTTTTCCCCAATAAAACTATCAACATCAAAACGCCGCAATTTTTCAACGATAACAAAAATTATAGAAGCAAAATTTTTAAAAAGAGTTTGTCTAAAAATTCAAGACTAAGAATATGTACATGTCCTCTGACAATTCCTAACAGTTATTAAAGATAGCAAATAACTGTCACAAGGTCACCATGATTTTGGAAAGTGTTTATGATATACCTTCACATTGACAACTGTCTACTTGAAAACACCGTTACTTTTCAACAAAAGACGAAAGGAAGAAAATATAAAAAACGTGTTTTAGTCGAACGATTTAGGATTAAGAATATGCATATGTCCTGTTACATTAACAATTTTAAGTTTGGTTTGCTTTAGTTTGATGGCATATCAACCAATGTAAGTTATTTAATGCCAAATCCATTTTTACACATATAAACAGTTGTATTTCAAACAATTCAGTTTAGCATAAGTATGTAGTTTAAATGTCAAAACAGTTCTATTTCAAGAAATTCAGTATGCAGTTTAGTTCTATTTGACCCATAGATAGGACCCTATCAGGTGCCACTATTACAGGCCAGAGTGGACATAGGAGCGATAGTAATGAAGGGGTACTCCGCATTCCCCAAAGCTCTAGCATTACTGGAACCTCACCATCAGATTATTTAGTGTCATATCTAAGACACTTGTTTGGGGGGGGGGCTTACCCCTCTGCAGAGAAGCAATCGGTGTATTCTACAGGGCAAATTAACAATATAAAAAATAACCAATGTCCAGTCCTAAATCATTATATTTACAGTATCTCCCTACATATTAACTTTGCCCCCAAATAAAGTACAGCTCGCATATTTAGTCAATTAACAGTATACCAAAATAAAACGCAATATCTGCTTAATAATGAAATCTTTTCAGTTCTTTAATGTCAGTCGTCAATCATATTTCTATCATTGCTTCGATAGAAGACGTTCAAACAAGCTTCAGAATTTATTGTGACGCTATAAGATCTTCCGCCCCTGGGTGCACATATTTAGGTACAATAATGCGTTTGCGTGCATGCGAGTATATCTAAATAAGCATGTGTGCGTATAGGCGTAAGTATATGCGTGCAGAGTTTAACGTATTTGTACTGGTGGAGGATTTAACTGACTCCCTAAGAAACCAGTTCATGACACAAAGTCGTTTTATTGTATGTAGACGCGCATAAATTGAATCTTGCGCAGCTATACCAAAAAGGCTTGATCCCGTCGACATTTCCCTGTTAGGGCGCCCTAGGCTCCGAGCAATAAACTCATCCCTACTTAGCAAGTATAACTTGGGAAGGAGTCCTCCTAAGACCAGGTGGTTATTAAGCACTCACATGCACATCAAGGTGCCAGGCAAGGATTTAGGGACGCGTACTCTTATGGATCCCCACACATGGCCGCGCAAAAGCAGGACGACCAGCTCGAACGTACATTCAGCAGCTATGTGAGGATACAGGCTGTTGTCCTGAAGACCTACCTAGGGCGATGAACGATAGGGAGGAGTGGCGAGAGAGGGTCAGGGATATCCGTGCTACCAGCGCGATATGATGATGATTTGTGTGAGTGTTTGTGAGCATAGGTATACATATTGATATATGCGTATAGTTATATTAGAAGAATTGGTAAACAAGTTAGGAAAGTCGGTCGATTTTTATAGACGATACAGAGGATGGGGGAAGCAAAATCAGGAATATTCTAGGATAATAATAAACGACTCTATTATAAGACAAGATTAATTCAAATTGTAAAAATAAACAACAAAATTAGAAGATAGACGCAAAACTGTAAATTTACTCAATATTGCCGTCATTTTTTTTTTCAATTATTGTATCAACACGCCTACTAAACGATTTGCATGCCTTTAAAATAAATTCTTCAGATATTTTATTCCATTCCTCCTCAAAAGCAGTCTTAACCAACATTTGAATTGGAAGTTGCATATATTTTGTTTTCAAAAACGCTCATATAGCGTAATCAGGAGGATTCGGGTCTGGGCTTGAGGGAGGCCATAAAGAAATTCCAATTATTTCGGAATTTTCTTTTTTTGGCTTGGTTTCGATGTTAAGCAAGTCATAGATTCTTTTTTGTTTCTTTTCTTGCTCACTCATATTAAGCTGGATTTTAATGAGAAAGTGCTTGAATAATAGAACAAATCATGAAAATTTAGATTTTTGGACTAAACAGACTAAAAAACGTTTCAAAATTATTCGATAGTTTGCTTCCGCACCCTATATAATATAAAGTGAGAGATTTCCCGATGGGGATGATAGGGTTAGGTTTTTAAATGTTCATTATAAACACAAGTCTTCGGGTGTAGTATAGTCAGAAGTCATTAGGCAAAGGTATTATTTTTTAAAGTACTTTAGGAGGGTCGTCCGTGCAGGAAAAATGGTTTTCTTTTCTAGATTTGAACTCGGGAGGCCGATTTTATTCCTTACGGTGTTAACGGTTACGCCTACCTTCCACAAAAATCCTCCTTTTTGATGTTCTATTTGTTCTGATTTCCAGTTATTCGGATTGGGTGAAAAAAAGAAGAAAAACGAGATCAATAAATGAATAAATAAATAGAATGAATAATAACTGCAAAGGTTTTAAGTTGGAGTTGCATTTAATAATAAATATGTCACGATCTTTTTGCTAGCGAGGAATTTTAGATATATCTGTGCAATTCAATTATTTTTCTATGGAGACCGACCTCATTATTTTCGTAAATGGTTGATCTTGTACATCTGCTAGGCGCACGGAAGTAAGTGACAAACGTAGAAAAAAGAAAGTAGTCGTTGATTTGGTGATGATACCTCGGGATAGTAAGACTCCGTGAAAATAATCCAGAGTTACCTGAGCGAAAATACGAGCGGAAAAAGACCGGAAAATGCGCGTGATATTTTGCTCAAGGAATTGTTCATACGCTTATCTTTGATTTCTGCATTCTTTTAAATTTCTCAATTCCATCCTGATGTGATCGATATTTTCCTTTTACTTTTGTAACTATCCACTTAACTTCGTCTGCGAGATTTGACGTGCGCCACGGTAAGAGAAAAAGATACAGATAGGCCGAGCTAAGTGGATCCATCCTCTATACCTCCGTACATATGTTTTATTAAACAATCATGTGATATCAAGTCTTCCAATCTAATACAAATAATTTTTACTCAGTTGTATGATTTCAAGTATTCTTATCTAATACTAATAATTATAAGGTTTCAAGTAATCATTTTTGTTTGATAATACTCATTTGTTTGCTCAAAGTGTTATATGGTTTCAAGTAACTAACAATTATTATCATCAAGTCACATTGGCAACATGGAGTTACCTGACTCTCTCTCTCTCTCTCTCTCTCTCTTGCCCAGTCGGCTGGGGCTGTAGAATACACTGACTGCACTTCTGCAGAGGGGTAAGACCCCTCCACCAATAAGTGTCTTGGATATGACACTAAACACTCTGATGATGAGGTCCCAGTAATGCTGGAGTTTTGGGGAATACGGAGCACCCCTTCATTGCCATAGCTCCCAGGTCCATTCTGGCCCGACGTTGTAGCACCTGATAGGGCCCTATCTATGGGTTAAATAAAACTAACGGCATAATTATGCTAAACTGAATTGTTTGACTAAACTGAATAGCTCGAAATAGAAACGTTTTTCACAATTAAACTGTACTTACATTTAAACTGTGTGCTTATGCAAAACTGAATTATTTGAAATTGAACTGTTTTTGACATTGAAACTATACTTACACTAAACTGAATTGTTATATATATAACTGGTTGAATAAACTGAATAGTTTGAAATAGAAATGTTTTTGACAAACTGTGTACTCATGCTAAACTGAATTGTTTTAAATAGAACTGATTATTTACATAAAAATGGATTTGGCGTTAAATAACCAACAAAGTTTGATATGCCATAAAACCAAACCAAACCTCTTTCTCGCGCGCGCATGCACGCAATCCGTCCCTATCATCGCTCTTAGAAGGTCTTCAAGACTGCATCCAGTGTCCACGCAGAGCTGATGCGTGTAAGTCTGTTGTTGGTCGGCTAACACTAGCGTGTCCATGTGAAATAGTCCATAAGAAAAAGTTGCTTACGAGTTCGTCCTTACTTCTGCAGTAGAGTCCCACATGTTTTAAACAAGAAGGAGCCATCTCTAGTTTAAGTGACAAACCTCTAAAATTAGTAGACCAGTTCACATACCTCAGCAGCAATATCTTATCTCCTGAAAGTGGTGTCAACATATACCTAGTGAAGGTGTGTACTGCTATTGACAGGTTATCGAAATATGATCTCTCTAATAAGATAAAACTTGATTTCTTCCAAACTGTAGCTGTGTCAGTACTACTATATGGATGCAACACCTGGACGTTAACGGAACGTATGGAGAAAAAGCTAGATGGGAAATAGATAAGAATGCTACGTGTTGTTTTGAACAAATCCTGGAAGCAACAACCCACAAAACAGCTGTTGTACGGCCACTTACCTCCCATCTACCAAACCATTCAAATAAGACGAACTAGTTAGTAAACAATTATAGTTTCGAGTAACTTTTCTTAAAGCAATTTATAGTTATATGGCATCCAGTATTCCTGTCAAATACGAACAAATTTCAAACAGATCTATTTGACCCAAAGATGGAAACGTAACAGGTACTATCACTCCAGGTCAAAGTGGACCTGGGAGTAAAGGCAATATGGACGTACTCAATATTCCCTATATCTCCAGAACTGAAGCCTCATATGCTATATGGATCAATACCCAGAATACCTCTTTTTTTTAGCGTGGGGTCTTACCTCGCTGCAGAGAATACGTTCAGTATATTTTAATTACCGTCAAAAGGGCAACCATTTTAGAATTAATTGAAAGTTGGGCAATACAACAAGGAAGAAATTCAGGCTACTAAAAGTACCCTTACATTTATGAACGATATTTTCTTTTTATTATAAAGTTTGAAATGAGTAAAATAATCCCTTTCAGCAGTTGAACTTATCTGATTTATTTTGATTGACATGTATAGTGGTGATTTGTCTTTCCTCGTGCCCGACCTTTGCGAGTTACGTCACCGGTTTGGATTACTTTGACTTGCGAGTGATTAATCTTCGTCATCTCCAGGCAGATAAATTCGTTTGTATCGTGTAGTTTCGTTTGATTTTTTCGTTTGTTTATTGGCATATCAACCTTCATGGGTTATTTAATACCAAAGTTATTTTCTGTAGAATAACAGCTGTAGTACTATTTAACCCATAGCTGTGGGGATAGGGGAATTCATACCTTTCCCAAGTGTATTAGTTCGAAAGTGAACGTACAAGAGCGACTGGAGTTCAAACTCGCCACTACTCCACGAGGACTTCTCTTCGCGGTGTTGTGTTTGGTGCGCTGCATACTGTGTTATTTAACTGAATAGAGACAGATACTGTCTCTATGTATTTAAATAGCCAAAACTTACTAAGAAGAAAAATATAAGTAAACCAAAGTAAATATACCTTTAAGTTCAAATAGATAAAGCAAAGACTGTTTTGAAGAAAATACATAGTCACTTGGATTTTCCAGGAATTAACAGTTCAGCGTTACTTGAGTGCATCCTTCCCTTTCCAAAAGAAGGTGACCTCAGAATCACCAAAAACTACAGAGGTATTACTATTTCCTCATATAGCCGTTAACGTTTATAATGCTCTGTTTCGCAATCGTATCAAACTTAAAATTTAGAAAGTTCATTGGAAAAATCAGAACGGTTTTCGGAGAAAACGATCCACAATATCACAAATTCTAAAAAAATGTCCAATTATCGAAGGAGTTCGTGCAAAAAAAATCTTGAGGCAACTCAATTTTTTGTAGATTTCTCCAAGGCATTTGATTCTATACACAGAGGAAAATGGAGAAAATACTTCTAACCTGGTCTTCCCAAAGAAACAGTTACAGCCATAAGGATGCTCTAGAGAAACATGAAAGTCAAGGTACGCTCACCGGATAGAGTCACAGACTTCTACGACATAGTTGTTGGAGTTCTACAAGGAGATACATCAGCACCCTATCTATTTATAATCTTTCTAGACTACGTACTTCGAACGTCGATAGATATAAATGAAGAAAATGGCTTTACACTTAAAAAGTCAAGAAGCAGACGATATCCTGCAGAAACTATATCCGACGGAGACTATGCAGATAAAATAGTGCTTCTTGCAAACACACCAGCCCAAGCCGAATCCAAGATGCATAGTCTGAAGCAGGGAGCAGAAGACATTGGCCTCTATGTGAACGCCCCCCGCCCCGAGTATATGTGTTTAAATCAAGAGAGAGCCATCTCCATTCAAAATGCAGTCCTCAGAAATTAGTAGACAAGTTCATGTACCTCGACAGCAGTGTCTCATCTACTGAAAGTGATGCCAATATTCGTCTAACGAAGGTGTAGACTGCAATCCACAGGTTATCGATCATATGGAAGTCTGATTCTTCCAAGTAGCGGTTGGATCAGTAGTACTGTATAGATTCATCACATGGACGCTGACAAAACGCTGACAGAAAAAGCTATTTGGGAACTGCACAAGAGTGCTACGATTTATATTAAATAAATCTAGGGAGCAACAACCCACGAAACAATAGATATACGGCCACTTACCTTCCATCTCTAAAACCATTCAAATAAGACGTACAAGACATGCGGGACACAGCTGGAAAAACAAGGACGAACTCATAAGTGACGTTCTCCTAAGGATATTGTATAGCCTTGACCATGATTAACTATACAAACACATAATACATATACATATATACATAAATATGCTGGATACATACTGACGCAATGAATAACAGACGAGCGAAGATTTCTTTAGAAAAATATACCTCTCACTTTATTGTAAAGGTTCGAAAGGGTTATTCAGGGTTTTACTGTGAGAGGGAGTTGGAGACTGAACAAAGACTGCAATATGTTGACCCTCACCCTTATGGCCGTCAGCGTTGTGTCTTTCTCGTTCTCCAGGGCGGCTCAACCGGAGGCCCAGGGGCTCAGCTTTCTGCTGAGTGCTGGCTTTTTATACCACATCCTTTCACCAACTGGTCTGGTCTCCAAACTCCATCGGGGGTCCCGAGGGCCCCTTCGGCCTGGTGTGGCTTTCCCTACCACATCTTGTCTCTAACTTCTATTATCCCCAACTCACTCGGGGGCCCCGAGGGCCCCCTTCCGCCGGGCGGTGGCTTTCTCTACCACATCTTGCCTCTATCTCGTCTGATCTCCAACTCTTCTGACTTCCTGTCTTGACCGAGTTATGTAATAGTTCGACGTCCACTCAATCGCTCACTCAATCTTTAGAATGGCATGTTTGATCGTCATCAAGGGGAAATAACTGTCATGCAGTTCAGAGGTCACTCTCTTCCGGCCCATCAGTCTATGAGTGTATCATGGGCTTTTACCTGGTCCCGTTTCATCAGCCAAAACCGCCTACGCGATTTCTTTCGATTACTGGCCATTGGAATGTGTCAATTCCTTCCGGTGCATCACTTTGGAATGGCATGTTTGCTCGCGCCGAAGGTCAATATATAACAAGGACCCCTACACATGGACGTGCCAGTGTTGGTCAATCAGCAAGAACATACCAATAACAACCCTGTACAGACACAGGATGCAGTTTAGAGGATCTGCCGAGAGCGATGAACAATAAGGACGGATGGGGAAAGAGAGTCAGGGAAATCCGTGCTTGTGGCGCGATTTGATGATGATTGTGATTTTCGATAAATTTCGAATTATGAAAACAAGCGGAGATAAATATTTTTGAAAAGACGTTCGTCTGGTAAAAAGTAGACATTAACTTTACGTAATAGTAATGACAATTTTTTCTTTAATTTTGATAAGTAAATTATTACTGTCCACTCAGTAACAAAAAGAAAATGTAAAAAAAATCAAACTTTTAAAAACATATATACATGGCGTGAAAAAAAGAGTTTATTTTTTTAGTGAAGTCGATGGATATTCTTTTTTGTGGGTGGGAGATGGAGAGGGGTTCTAGAACTTTGAATGATCTTTTAGCAGATATTGAATAATAAACTTTTAACAGAAAAATGTTGAGTCTGGCTATTTTAACTTTTTACCATACTTTTTAAAAACTTCAAAAAACCCTGGAAAAATGACTGATGAATTTTGTTCCCATTCACAGAGTCTTACAATATCAAATATAAATATTGAATGAGATATTTAGAATTTGATCATAATCACATATTAAGTTTATGTAAAAACATTCTTTAATATTTTTTCTTTCATTTTTTAATACAAAAATATAACATTTGCTTTTATTTTACATTTAATGGTCGATTAAATCTAATCTAAAATAGTTTAATATCTAAACTAAAAACACATATTACTCATAAAAGAATTAAATTTTATCCATGAAATATTTTTTGAATAACGATATCAAAGAAAAATATTAAAATGACTTTGTCACTATTGACTGATTATAGCATTTTATTTTTATTTTACAAAAATAAAATCCCCTATAAAAACAGAATCATGTAAAAATCTTTGGAAAATCTAAACTTCATGGAAGAAACTGTTGTTGGGTCTCATGTAGGTTTGTAGGTTGGTATGCTTACCGAGTTCGTATTCGAAGTAAAACGAAGCGTCAATAAAAGAAACAAACAGTAAAAGCTACAAAGAGATTGAATTGCAACAAAATTCTTTGATATATGTTATTATTACTAACATTCAATGAGCAACAGGTTACAAAAGATATGAGATGGTTATGAATTTTTTAATGTAAAGTCTTGATAGTATTCTAAAAACTTACTTGTCTAGCTGTCCAAAAATTCTTCGATGATAAGCCAGTTAGACTGATACCTTTACGTGGGTATACCCCTTATGCCGTCGTCTCTGCGGCTGCTCATTTCTCTTGCCCGCTGGATATTCTTCTAAAACCTACCTTCTCTATTCTCTTTGACTCTTTTCCCTTTTCTTTCTATAATTCTCTCTTGTTACTACCTGTTTCTCAAATTGTTCATTCAATAAAGATTTTTAAATTGGGAGTTGGCGTCGGTCAGTATGCTCTAGTCTATTTTTAGAATACGATTCTTTTCTTTGTTTCTCAAATCCGTCCTTTGTAAAAATATACTACCTATGAACCTTTTTATCATTAAGGGTTTTCGGACTATTGTCTTCATCTTTATTGTTCTTTCCTCAACGTTTCGGGCGATATGTCCTCCGGCCTTCTTCAGGTGTTTGTCGAACCCGGGAACCTACACGGAACTTCGAACTATATCCTTTATTGAATCCACGGGGGTCGCCTGTTCTGATTCCGTTAGCCATAACCGGTTACAAGTGTTAAGTATTCCTGTATTCTTACTTGCCTGTAGTCAGGATTGAACCTGCAACCGGATGATTGTCTCCTTAGAAGCTTAGGGAATCAACGCCTATAACCGTTCAGCTGGAATACCAAAGAACCATTACAAAACGAAGCGCGTTTGCTTTTCTGTCTTTTTTGTTTTAGAAGAAGAAAAACCTTAATAAACTTTAAATGAAAGATGTTAAATAGTTTATATTAATCTTTGTTTTAATTTGTTAAAAATATTCCCCAAACAGGAGTATTAAGTTAGAAATGTTTGTAACAGTCTGCTGGAGTTACAGTAAGTGGTATATATCGTTTGTTAGGAGTATTCTTCCACTGGTTGACCACTCTGAGATAAAAAGGTTTAGATTTTAGCTCTGCTTAAAAAGTCGACTTCTACGTCGCAATTAGTGCTATCTCGGGTGACTTTCTGTAGAGAGCTGATTAGATAGTGAGTCTCACTGATCATAGCCGTTGGAGTGAGTTCAATCCCTTCAATTATTGCATTTCAACGTGATGTAATGGTTAACAAACAAGTTTCGCAAGTCCATTACAACGATGTATTTACTCAACCACTCCATCACGAGTAGAATATGACACAAGGTCAGTTTCTTAGCGGAGTAAAATTAGTTTGAATTTGGAATTTTCATTCTCCTTGACTGGTTGCCTTACCAAGACTAATGAACCAAGTCTATCCTACAATTTCGCAATAGCTGCGGAAATAGATGAATTCATACCTTTCCTAAAGGCATTAAAGCAAAATGAAACGCAAACTGCCACGTCGAGTATTTGAACTTGGATTACCGATTTTATTTTCTAAGACGGTAACCGTTACGCTAAGATCACCTCCAAAAGCCTGCTTACAACTGAATAGTGAGTTCGATCCTCTCTAGATGTCTCATAATTGTGAGGGCACCTAATAGTAGTGTACCTTGGGAAAATCCTGTCTTACAAATCATTGCTTGCACGTTCAATCTTGACTCTTAATCGTCTCCTTGTTGCTAAACTATGATATACTTAGTAATATATATATATACATACATTTAAAGATTTGCAAATGATTTCAAATTTGATACGTACTTTTTTTTTAATTCAAAATTTTTTTTTTGTCATTATTCCATACATCTACATATTTGGGCGACACGTGTTTTGGACATTCCAATCTTCTTCAGGAGATTGAATTGTTATTTCAATCGAATTAACAATTCAATCACCTGAAGAGCACTTGAATATCCAAAACACGCGTCGCCCAAATATATAATAATAATAATAATAATACCCGGCTGACAACAGAATGAAATTGAAAGAAAATGAAAAGAAGGATATATACCAAGATCTTGCATGGGAATTGAAAAAACTGTGGAACATGAAAGTGACAATTATACCAATCGTGATTCGTGCTTTTGGTGCTGTCACAAAAGGATTATTAAGAGGATGGGGGGGAACTTGGAAATACCAGAACGAGTGGAGACCATCCAAATTACTATATTATTGAGAATGGTCAGAATACTGAGAAGAGTCCTGGATACTTGAGGAGATTTTATGTCACTCAAACTCCAATGAAAGACCATCAGTTGACGCTGATGTGAAAAACTCTCAAGAAGTAAATAGTAATAATAATAATAATAATAATAATAATAATAATAAAGAACGCAAATACCAAATATGAAATCATTTCAAACCTTTTCATTTTAGAATATTTACTTTTCTCCCATTGGACCTACAACATTCTCTCATATACCCGAAGGCTCCCTTTTCAATAGCTACTACATCGAGGCGTAGGGAAGGGCGCTACTCCTTTTCCTTGATTGCTCCACTTCACTTTTGATACGTACCTTATAATGCTGAGTGTTAAGCAAGAAGGTATCAAGTACCCATTTTTTTTGGGGGGGGTATGACTCGACCTGGGATTGAATTCCAGTCTCCCGGACCATTGGCGAACACTTTACCCATAGCTCTATTCCTTTTTCATCATATGAAACTTTTAGTACTGAAATTAACTTGAAGAGGAGAGACAACAATTTCTTTTAGGTTTTTTATACTTTCTTGATAAAAAAAACAACTTCAAAACGATTTGTTTTCTCTCTCTCTCTCTCTCTCTCTCTCTCTCTCTCTCTCTCTCTCTCTACACTGTTGAATGTTTTTTTGTCCTGATGGAATTCCTTCCAACTCCAGTTTAACTGGATCGAATAATACTCATATATATATATATATATATATATATATATATATATATATATATATATATATATATATATCATCATCATCATCATCATATCGCGCTGGTAGCGCGGATATCCCTGACCCTCTCTCGCCACTCCTCCCTATCGTTCATCGCCCTAGGTAGGTCTTCAGGACAACAACCTGTATCCTCACATAGCTGCTGAATGTACGTTCGAGCTAGTCTTCCTGCTTTTGCGCGGCCATGTGTGGGGATCCATAAGAGTACATCTCTTATCAGTTCATCTCTGCTTCTCCAGCAGTGTCCTGCATGTCTGGTTCGTCTAACTTGAATAGTTTTCGTGATAGGGGGCAGGTGGCCGTACAGTTGGTGTCTTGTGGGGTGCTGCTGCCAGGACTTGTTCAGAATTGCACGCAGCATTCTTGTGTAATTGCCATCCAGTTTCTTCTCCAGCCGTTTTGTTAGTGTCCATGTAGTGCATCCATATAGCAGTATCGATGTGACCGCTGCCTGGAAGAAGCTGCGTTTCATATATATATATATGTATATATATGGATTATCTGAGCGACTCAATTGATACGAAAATCATTCGAATAATTTTCACCAAATTTAGAATACACATGCAGTTAAGTCACAATTTACTAAGCTTTTTTCTGCTTAGATGTGGCTCAAAGCCGTAAGAATGGGGCACCCAATGAGACTCGAACTCACAAATGAACTTTTGCTAGTATAACCATGACACCACCAGAAGCACTCCACTTGCAGTTAAGTTCTGGGTATGTTTTAGAAGAGGTGGAATACCTACCTTCTCTACCAACCAAAAATTTCTTATTCCAATATTCAACCAATTAGATGTATGGATTGTTTTTACGTCACTGCTGCTGCTGTAATTATTCATTTTATACTACTTCCCCACTTCTGATTATCCTAAATTAAAGTTTCAATTGATTTTTGTTTATGTTAGTTGGTTTAATATCATTCCACACTGAAGAACTTTAATAAAACAGTAGAAGCTTCTAAATTCAAGTAAGTCTTTTATCACATTGATTCTTTTTTTTTAAATAATCCCTTAGAGATTTTTTTAGGAAATGACAGCTAGGTTTTTGCCAAATCTTGCTTCTAAATAATGATTTAAAAAATACGTCGATAAAATTATTAAGTCTTTATTTTTTTTTTTATTTTGAGATTCATTTCTTCTGCGATCGTTATAAAGCTTTAAGTTTTTAATATCACGATAACTCTTTAGAAATTTTTAAAGAAACTTAGATTTTCTTTATCAGAAAAAAACAAAAATAAACAAACGAATGAATAATTACAAAACGAAAAAAAAAAAAAAAAAAAAAAAAAAAACCCCTGAAAACGAACTGAACGTATTTTCTACGTTAAAAATATTTGAGGTTTTTATGTGTGTATTTTTGTAAGATAATTGTATTTAGTAATGCTATAAAGAATATAATTAAATTGAATCAACTTTTTCAAACTTAGTTAATACTTTCTACCGTATTTTGTAAGTTTCGCTTAAGAATGTTTTATTTTAAATAAAACAAACGAAAAAGTAATAAGAATACGGACACATGCAATTTTAGGCCTTTTTTCAGTGTGTATATATATATATCATCATCATCATCATATCGTGCTGGCAGCACGGATATCCCTGACCCTCTCTCGCCACTCCTCCCTATCGTTCATCGCCCTAGGTAGGTCTTCAGGACAACAACCTGTATCCTCACATAGCTGCTGAATGTACGTTCGTGCTGGTCGTCCTGCTTTTGCGCGGCCATGTGTGGGGATCCATAAGAGTACATCTCTTATGAGTTCATCTCTGCTTCTCCAGCAATGTCCTGCATGTCTGGTTCGCCTATATATATATATATATATATATATATATATATATATATATATATATATATATATATATATATGCTTCCTTTAGCAGTCTTCACTTGATAGAAGTTAAGCAAGTTCCAGACGTGTAATCACGTGTGGTGTTTCTTAAGGATTTTGGTGTGCGAATATAGTCCTTAATCGCAATCCTATTTGAACTCGATTCTTTTTTTCTCTTTGACTGATTTTCATACCAAGGTAAAAGAGCTCAGTCAGCCATATTATTTCTCGGTCGCTGGAAGGAGTATAGGGATTCATGCCCTTTCCCTTGGGTGTTAACGCGAAAATGAGACACGAACAACTTCGTCCAGGATTCGAACTCTCGTGGATTTATCCATTTCCTTAGATGCTAACCTTTACACAAAGTATATCGGAAGAGTCACAATAATAGAATGAATTCTTCTTAGAAGCATGCGTGTGTATATGTATATATATATATATATATATATCTTAGCTAAGATGGAGTACTCAGAATCAAACTCACAAACAATGGTCTGCTAATCTACCCTGCTAATTATTACACCACGTGTGATGACCGTATGCAGCAAGCCTGAGAAGCCATATGGAAGTACACGGGTTAATATCGATGCTGAATACTATTCCCTCGCTTTGACTTTTGAGGCAAGTTTAACAAGGATGAATTTGGTTTAACGAGTCACAGACGCTCTCACGTGGAATTTTGAGGAGGTGACCTTCTTCTACAAAGACGTGGTAGTTACTCTCATATATCACATTTTATGAAACTTTTTCCTAGAACTTGTATCATAGGCACTGTCTGCAGCATCTGCCAAGAAAGCACAATAGAGTAAGAACTTGAGAAAAATAAAAGTTCAGAAATTTAGAGAATAACAGAAAAGAATGAAGACAGTATAGAGTAGGGAATAAATCACGAGATTAGGATTTATTTCTTTTGCCTCCATTCACTCTTATACTTGTCTTTATCAATGGTTTGTATGTCTCTTTTGTTCAAGCAAAAGGTGGGCTTTGCATCGATGAGGGCATCTGGCTTCCAAGAATAATTCTTCGTCCTATCATTGCGACTCGTCCGATTCTCCGTTTCCCAATTTAGAAATGTCTTACTGCAAATTGAATGTTGTCTATAGAGAAAACGAAATAATACTTTGAGACCAAGAAGAGATCGCATGATTTTAATGAGAAATATATCCTAAGTAAAAGCCAGCGGTATTTGTCGGCCGTCCCACCAATCGGACGAGTGAGGCACAAGGCCCTTTTTTAGGTGGGTCTGGGGGCAGGGCCTTAGCCCAGACGCGCTTGACATTCCCCAAAATGCCCCAGGCCTCGTCGGCATTTCCCTAAAAAAGTGTCGCCGCAGGCGCCAGGCGATAAACCTAACCCCTCCAAGGAGGGTTAAAGCCCGGGGGGGGGGACGGTTCCCTGAGGCTCGAGGTGTGTCTAGTAACAAGACACACCCGACCAGATCCGTGCCGCTGGCACTACGGCCGGCCGAAGTGTATCCCATCAACTGGATTCTGCTGATTGAAATCAGCCCAACAAAGTAAAAGCCAGCAAACTGTCAGATGACTGATATTTATATTTAAAAGAAGACGCAAAGCAAAGAAACTGGTTCCATCATTGAAAAAAATCCCCCCCCTCAACAAAAAATGGTCATTCTTATTTTAGACAAAATCTAAGAAAGAATTTTTTTTTATCTCTTGGAGATTCAGGGGTATTATTCTAAACGTGCATTCATTTAAGTTTACCAGGAAAAAATTTGCTAAACATTTTTTTTCCTCGAAAGTTATTTTTCTTCAAAAAATAAAAATTGTGTAAGCTTTTTCCTGGTGAACAAGTGCAAGCGTAGAATTTTGCCGATTCAAGGCTTATGTCGAACGAATCACCCAATCTCAGCCAGACGACCTGACCTAGGAATAATCAACAACAACAAAAAAAAGAACTTGCCGAATTTAGACTCTGCTGTCCCGGCTGACCACATAATAAAATTGAAAGAAAACGGAATGAAAGATAAGTGCCTCGACCTTGCTAGGGAATTTCAAAAACTGTGAAACATAAAAGTGACGGTGATACCAATTGTGATAGGTGCTCTTGGTACAGTCACCAAAGGAGTGGTACAAGGACTGGAGGATTGGAAATGAGAGGACGAGTGGAGACCATCGAAACTACATCTTTTTTTTTCTTTTTTAAACTACAACCGTCTATCAAATCTCTGCATCACTATTCGGGTATGGCATGGTGGCAGTGGGAGACCATTATTTAACACGCTAAGAAAAGTTTGTTATAAAAGTGTGATATCTGTTAATGTCTCGTCCATAATCTTACTTTCGTACAGGATGAGTAAAAAAATAAGATGAACTTGGATTACAAAGCTGTGACAGCACCTCCCCACCGCTCCAAAAGGGAAGAATCTGACACCTTTATGATACTAGAGAAAAGTACCGAATTATCATTATTACTTTATTTGTTTATTCATTTATTTTTTTGCAAGTGCATACGTCCTTGGGTCATCATAAAAATGGCAATGTGCCACCAAGTAAATGTGATTAAATGTCTGTAATATATGAACACTATTCGGATGTAGGAGAGCTCCAATTTCAATTATTTTTCTATAAGACCTAAAACTCTCCTTGAAATTAACTCCATATTCTACTAAGAATAAATACTTCCGGTACATGCACAATATTCCCTTTCCACCAATAACTTGTATTGTCTTAATATAGAGTACTTTCATATACTTGTAAAATAACTTATCTCATTATCAAATCAATTACTCAATCCCTTATGACCAACAACCGTATTTATTTGATTGCGTCTAACTAATAGAAGGACTGTTTTGATAAGATTGTATGGCACCGTCATCACTGATGGAGAGCGGCGTGGTTCCCTGAAATCTGCTAACTGACGAATAGTATTTATTCGAATTTAAAAATGACACGCCACAAATGACTCCATCAAATCTCTCTAATTATTTGATTATTAAACCTTCTTCAAAGATTCTCTTGTCTTACAATTACTATGTGTTTTTTTATATATATATATATATATATATATAATATATATATATATATATATATATATATATATAAAAACACATAGTAATTGTGTGTGTATATATATATATATATATATATATATATATATATATATATATATATATGCGCCCGTGGTGTAATGGTTATTGTCGTAGGAAATGAACACGGCGCTACGAGTTCAAATCCTGGCCCAGACTGATTGCATTTCACATAGCACTAATACCCTTGGGAAAGGTATGAATCCAATTATTCTCCCTCCAGCTATGGGTTAAATAGTAGGAGAGACTGAGTTATTCAGCCTTGGTGAGGCAACTAGTCTAGGATAAGGAGAACTCTGAATTCAAACCTGTTAAACTCCGCTTAAAAATTGACCTTGTGTCATATCCTGCTCGAGCGGAGGGGTTGGTAAATGTGGATATATTTAAGTCATTACTATACAATTGATAGTTTGCCGTGTGAATAGAAATCAGAACGAAGGGTTTTTACTTTTAGAATATCTATTCACCTGATTTCAGGTTACGAACGGCTTAGTTGTTTTATATATATATATATACACACACTAATCTTTTTATGACACTGATGGCTATACAATGGCCACAAGAGAAGAATATATTTGCTTCGCGCTACTTCTATAAAATTACAAGAATAGGTGTGTACAATTAATTATCTGTCTCTCGGTCTATTTATTATTTGTCTGTCTCTCTATTCATTATAAAAAGACTAAACCAGACATGAAAACAAACCGGGAAAATATTTTTGCTACCCTGATAAATCATACAGTACTATCCTATATAATGAATTAAACTATCTTATATAGAGTAGTCGACTGGGGCCATAGAATACACCGTCTGTATCTCTGAAGAGAGGTAAGACCGCCACCCAACGAGTGTCCTGGATATGACATTAAACTATCTGATGGTGAGTCTTCAGTAATGCTGGAACTTTGGGGAATGCTGAGTACACATTCATTGCCATTGCTCCTAGGTCTACTCTGGTCCGGAGGGGTAGCACCTAGTACGGTCCAATCTATGGGGCAAATAGTTCATTTGACATTTAAACAAACAAATGACTTGTAATAAACTGAATTGTTTGAAAAAGAACTGTTTGATCATTTAACGGAGTGCAAACAAATGACTGATGTTTAATTAAATCGTTGGTGATACATAGCAATAGTTGGAACCATTTAACTTTGTTGACTTATGTTTAGAAATCATATATATCTACTATATATCTATAAATCAGATTTGTTATTTAATAACTTGCAATGGTTGATATGCCATAAAAGCAGACCAACCAACCAACCAACCTAATCCTCTATTTTATGTTTTTTTTTGAAACTAAATAAATATAGATGCAAAATTATAATCAACGAGTAAAATTTTATTGATAGAAAGATGAAAAAAGATCGAAATTTGTAAAAAGATCGAAATTTGTAAAACGATCAAAATTTGTAAAAAGATCGAAACATGTAAAACGATCGAAATTTGTAAAAAGATCGAAACATGTAAAACGATCGAAATTTGTAAAAATGTAGAAACTTGTAAAAAGATCGAAATTTGTAAAAATGTAGAAACTTGTAAAAAGATCGAAACTTGTAAAAAGATCGAAACATGTAAAATGATCGAAACATGTAAAAGGTAGAAACTTGTAAAATATCGAAACTTGTAAAAAGATCGAAACATGTAAAATGATCGAAACTTGTAAAAAGGTCGAAATTTGTAACAAGATGTCGGATAATGTCAGCATTATTTAACTCTGGACATGCATAACAACCTTTGCCAGTGGATATTAAGTATAAACTGTTACACCGTGTGCTCATCATTCCACCTTTGCTTCATCGGTATTGACGAAGGCAAAATATTCTTGACCTTCAATAAACCCCAAATTAGACGGGGGGTGTCCTCGTGGTGTAATAGTTAAAGCGATGGACTGCGGAATCGTAGTACGCGAGTTCGTACTCCAGTCGCGCTATTACGTTCACTTTCGGGCAAATACCCTTGGGAAAGGTATGAACCCCTTATTCTCCCAGCTATGGGTTAAATAGTACCACTACTGTCCTTCTAGGAGAATGGCTTTGGCATTAAATAACCTAAAAAGAGTTGATATGCCATTAAACAAAGAAACCAAACCAACCAAATTAGACACGAGTGGAATAAACATAAGAGTAATCTCTTGGGCGACAAAGGATTTTGACTCTCTTAATCCGTTTGCACAGTACAAAAGTGATCGTTTGAGTTCTTTCTTTAATGGCATATCAATCTTCATTGGTTATTTAATACCAAAGCCATTTTTGTACAGTGGTATTTAACCCACAGCTGGAGTTGAATCAGGACGAGACTGATTGCATTTCACATAGCACTAATACCCTTGGGAAAGGTATGAATCCAATTATTCTCCCTCCAGCTATGGGTAAATAGTAGGACAGACTAATTTCTTCAGCCTAGGTGAGGCAACTAGTCTAGGAGAAGGAAAACTCTGAATTCAAACCTGTTAAACTCCGCTTAAAAATTGACCTTGTGTCATATCCTGCCCGAGCGGAGGGGTTGGTAAATAGAATAAGGAAGTTCATACTTTCCAGGGGTATTAGTCCGAAAGTGAACATAATCGCACGACAGGAGCTTGAATTTGCTTACTACGATGCCGCAGTCCAGCACGGTAGCCAGTACGCCATGAGGACTCCCTCGCTTCTGATTGTGTTGGGATGAAAACGCTATATATATATATTATATATATATATATACACATATATATACACATACACATTTTTTAAATAGAGGAATTATATATTATAAATTTGTAATGTATAATTTATGATATATAATTCCTCTATTTAAGTAATGTTTGCCAATTTCCTTTCCCATGATCAGACAGACGCGTATCTCCAAGTTGGGAAGACGTGGCCTTGGAGGTGACCGTGTCCTCTGTATGAGCTCGGACGTAACAACAAGACACATCAGGTTAAGTGGTCGCGCGTTTACCATGACTAGTTAATTTGGCAGCGCTTTTGTGCGATATAGACAAGTGCCTCAGTGGTAGAGTTTCGGATCTGCATTCTGTGGTTGCTTGTTCGATCTCCAGTCGGGCAGATCATGGTATACACTGTCGATGATACTTAATAAGGTCGAAACAACTGTCCAGTGGTTCCGTATGTCACACGCAGTGCTTGCCGGATTTTCAAGTCATGGTTATTCAATTTATAATATATATAATCTCCTCATCTTTGTACATTTTCATATATATATATATATATATATATATTGTCATCCACAGACAGACCGTTTCGTTCAATCAGAACTCTTCAGTGTGGCTAGACACGCAGGACGCTCGAAGTGTGTGTAACCGCAATTCGACAAAATCGGCACATGAACGGAGGTTTTTATTAGAGCAATATCCTTAAAATGCGCTGAGAGGATAAAGGAATTCCAATTTGTTGCATGAAGAAATTTTGTGGGGTCTACGTTCGCACTGAACGGCGAAAATACAAATCCTCGATATGGTGGAGAGAGTATGAATTAGAATTCTTTACACCATTCTAAATAGAAGGAGCTTGTGGCACAATTGTTGTTTAAATTCGACGCGGTGACCAGAGCTGAAATCCTGTTTTCATTTCGTGTGGCACATATACATTAAGGAAAGGTATGAAATAGGATAGACTGGGTATGGCAACAGGGCTAGGAGAAAAAAAAAAGAATTCCAACCAGTTGTAATCTGTTTAAAAATTTCGCCTTGTCATCCAGGCCTTGAATACTCTTACCGTGTCCCTGCATAGGTTTGTACCCCCAACAAAAAGGGCTGTTTTCTGTATCACACTAAACAACATCTGATAGTGAGGCCCCAGTTCTAGAGGTCCCAGTTTTAGAGTTCTGGAAACTTAGATTACTTATTCATTGCGATAACTCTGACTCGGAGTGGTAGTATTTCTCAGTGTCCTATCTATGAGTCAAAAAGCCTGTTTAAAAATTTCTAATTTGATAGGGCCG
>CAUZXS010002136.1:15000-75000 GCA_963585895.1 Sepioteuthis lessoniana
ACGTAAGGTTACAAGTAAAGACTTGGCTATTTTACAATCTTTATTTTAATTAACTGAGATATACGAACTGGTCCACTAACTTCAGAGGTTTCATGATGAGATGGCGCCATTTTGATTAAAACACGAAATCTCTGATCCGACTTCACGTAGAAACCAATGTCTTTTGCTGCCAGTTCCATGTTATGCTGGAGCAATTCGGCTTGAGCTGGTATATAGGCCAGAAACATCATATCATCTGCCTAGTCATTCTGAATACATCGGTAGCAATATCTCATCTACAGTAAGCGATTTCAATATACGCATACTTAAAGCATGGATTGCTATTGACAAGATATGGACAACATAGAAATCTGATAAAATAAAACGGGAATTCTATCAAGTTGTAGTACTAATGTATCGTTGCACCACTTGGACTCTAATGAAACGTTTGGAGATCAAAGCCATATGGTAACAACCCTAGAATTCTGCCTGCTCTTTTGATCAAATCCTGGAAGAAGGACCCTACAAACTAGCTACTGTATGGCCACTTAGCTCTCATTGTTTTTTACAAACTACCCGTTTACAAATCATATATACTTAATATACATGCATAAACAGAATATGACATTAAATAACTTACAAGGGTTAATATGCCATAAAACAACCAACCAACTGCTAATCCATTTGCTCAGAGACATGCCATAACGAGTAATTACTCAGCCGGGCGCTATGACCATATATATAAGGACCATATGGGGTATGCGAATATATATATATATATATATATATATATATATATAAGACTAAAAAAAATCAGCAATATTGTCTTTAGAACAAGTATTCAAGAGAAAATGAAACAATTTCCAGTCTAATTTGGCACTGAATAATATTGAGGAGTCCTCATTCCAGCTGAACATCGACTTTAAGGATCGAAATTCCCATTATAACGGAGATAACTATAAAATTCTAATCAGTATTTTGCGAGCTGAACTCTTATGTATATACTGTGAGTTCAAGCCTTGGTGCGAGAATAAGTAAATCATAGAAATTAAAACTATAGAATATTATTTGAATGTATCACTCCAGCACAAGAAAAATTCAAATAATTGAAAACAGTGGTCAAATATTGGAGCACGCGAGCGCACACACACACACACACACACATATATATATATATATCTCATCACTAACGCATCTTGATATATAATAGCTTGTTTTCGACAATTTCAGACGTTTCTTTTACTTATATCGAACCGCTTTGCTGCTTTTACGTTGTTCGTTTCTTCAGCTGCTGCATCAAATTGTAGCTTAAAGGAAATTTTTCTCACTCATTTCTTTTCCATTGGGTTGAGTTAAGTAGAAATTACCTTTTATAATTTTTACTTAGAGAAGTTACCCTTGAGTAAAAGGTCTATTGTAAACAAGCTGAGAACTACAGGGTGGAACGATAAAATTGTCGTCCTAAAGAAAACAACACTACAGCTTTATTTTAAAACTTTTATTGAAAAAAATCAATTCAGCTAACTTGATTATGTAGTAGAGCTGACATATATTCAATGTAGCCGCCTTCAGCCTCAATCACCGCCTCGATACGGATCCGGAACTGAGAACATGCCTTTTCCACAAGCACCAGCGGGAGCTCGGTGAATACTCGGCGGATGGCGGCGATCAGGCTGGCTGTGGTGTTGGAGGAGGTCATGTTGGTGATGTTCTCGACGTATGACCAAACGAAGTAGTCCAGCGGGTTCAGGTCAGGGGGAGGGGGAGTGAGAGAAGGGTACAAAGTCATACCACTCCTTCTGAAGCCAAGTCTGGGTCTTTTTGGACTTGTGGACCGGCGCCGAGTCCTGCTGCCACACCCAGAGTCTGCCACCGGCCACCTGATTGCACCAGGGGAACATCACACTCCTCAGCACATCCAGGAACACTTTGGTGCTGACTTTCAAGCCAACCTCGAAGATGTGTGGTGGCATGATGTGGCCCTCACTTGAAAGCACACCAAAGACCATAACCGTAGCCGGAAACTTTGTTTTCATCACCCTGGGCACGTCCCTGTTATTCGTGGTGAGCCAGATTTGCATTTTGAGGGTGCTGACAATGGTCCTGTTGTCATAACTTGGATTCGTAGCGAGCGTGAGTTGTACAGCGGCGCATCTCCGATCTAGCTCGTTAAACATTGTGTCACTTTCAGACATGATAGAAGCCTCCCATCGCTTTGGGATTTGTACACAACTGGCCAACTAGTAGATGGTCTGCAACAAAAAACGAAAACCGGTTTTCATTAAACGGAAATGGAATCATGTCGTCTTTTCTAGGGCGACAATTTTATCGTTCTACCCTGTGTAAGTAAACTTTTAAATTTCAAAGTCGATTGTAGATAAGATAATAAATGTGAATTATTATAATTAAGATGATGTTAATAAAATAGGTTTCATTAACATAGTTTGTTGACAGTTGTCACTTAACGTAGCAAATCAGTAATTTACTTTTTTGCCAATAGTGGGGGGGTTCATCTACCGGTATCTTGTCAGTAGTGTTTATATTGCTGAACTGCAGTATTTTGGTTAGAAATCCCCCCCTCCCAAATTACGGAAAACCTAGAAAGTTGAAGACAAAATATATTTCCACGAACATATATGAAACTTGGACTAGCTTTCTGAAAATCTAACTCGTATGATACATTTTTTTGGAAAGCAAATTTGAGGGATCGGATGAGTTTTGTATATACGGTAATATGTAATAGGGTAAGAGTCCCACATATATTTAGAAATAAAAGGAAAACAGAATAAAATACAAACCACCTCACCACTTTTGAAATGGCCAAAATACTAAAGGGATCTGGGGAAATTAAGAATTTGCTGATTCTAGATCCCGAGGGATAAACTTCAGTGTGAAGATACAAATGATATTAGTTCAATTTTTTATATAAATAGGTAGAGGTTTTAGGAGCAAAAAAATTTGTAAATATAGAATGATTATATAGCAATATTGTTTCGTTAGGGCTGACAATCACGGAAAACAAAGTATTTAAATCGAGAAAACCTTTCAGTGTCCCCTTCTTGTAGTAAAAAGTATTTCTTTATACAACTCCGTTAAATTTTTTAGAAAAATATAAACTTCCTAAGAAAGTATACAAATATAATTTGCTGAATTTTATTTTCTGCTGGTAAGAATTTATTTTCAATAATATTTTAATTTTAGAAATATTTACCTTTGTAACTATTAAGAGTACATTTTTCATTGGCAAAAAGATTGTCAAGTGGACATAGTTAAAAAATTATATATATATATATGGAAGGAATTTAAAAGATATATGTGTTTTAGTTTCACCTTATCGGCCATTCAAAACTGAGTTTCCTTTTCAAGGGTGCCGATTATCTTTGCGTTGAAGACGAGTAACCCGTCTCAATATCATAACTTTATCTTCTGAACCGAAGCCTCACCATCTGATGCAATTTAGTGCTATACATAGGACAGTCAACATATTTTAAGTCCCACTGATTTGACAGTGGTGAATATGAAGGATGTTTCATTTACACAATCCTGCGTTTCGCAAAAAACTGCTCTTAAAATATCGAGAGTATAATTTAACACATTCAATATAAACAGGCCCAGCGGTGCGTCTCATATATATATATATATAACAAGATCCATCGGTGTGTGTATCGCATTGAACGTGTTAAAATCAAATGACACTAACTTCTATACCAATTTGGAGGCGTCTAGCCACTGTCATTTTATTAGATGTTTCTCAGCGTACGTCTTTATTTAACGTTCAACGTTTAGCTTTTGCAGTTACAAAAAACAAACAAAATTTCTGTATATATTTTTCATTACACATCGTACAACTGCGAAAAGATTGAAAAATAACAACGTCCATTACTACATGACTAGGTCTGGTGAATATCGAGGGTCTTGCATTTCCACAATACTGTTTCAAAAAATCTTCTAAAAAGTGTTAAGAATGACTTCATGATTTAAAAAAAATTGCTCTAACTTTGTCTAGTTATCCTCTCTTTCATTTTAAAGGTTCTCAATCATGCATACATCATTATCTCAAGTTTAAAATTAAAACTTGAAATATTCCTGTCTGTGTATTTTAGAATACACTGAATTTATCCCCTATGAAGAATAAGAAACAGCAAAAAGCGGTGTCCTAAACTGCATATAATGGTGAGGCTCCAGTTCTGAAATGTTGGGAGTATCCTACATGGCTATTACTCTCAGATCGACTAACTCGATGTGATTAGGGTCCTATTGCCGGGCCAAATCTGTCACGAGAGAAATGACTTACCGCAGAGTCTGAATTGAACACGAACATATCTCGCATGCAAAATACTGTTAGGCAAGAAACATGGCCGTTCATGGAGGCGCTATTTGTAGGACGCCTGTCTCGTCTCCAGCGAGACAAGAATTGCGCTCATGCAAATTTTAGCCAGCCTGGACTGGCATAAAAACAAAAAAGTCACTTTTCGATTCCTACAAGGTACTGGCTTGACCAAAATCTTTCTTTTTTTTCCCCACAAATTACCCTTAAAGTTTTCTTTTTCCCACATTCTCAAATCTTTTACACTGTCATCATCAGCTATAACAAGAGACTATTCCTCATTCTGCAGACTTATCTCCTCCTGGTTGCTTCCAGCAACTATTGAGGAAGATAAAAGTTCCAAAAATTCACCCACTGACCTAAAGGCTCCCTCGAAAAAAGAACCAGTTGCAGGGCCATCAACATTGTCAAAATGCTCCTCGCTACTGGTCCCTGAAGTCAACTCGGAAACCTCGCTCCAGGCCACCTCCATTCTGCCGGATCAATGAACGCCAGCTAGCCTAGTAACGCCAGTCTCCTAGGCAGGTAAGAAAAAAAAATCACCGGAAGAACATGAAAAGGACAGGGTGGGCAAATATGCCCCCTACTCCAAAGACAGTACTATTCTGCCAGTACCAGTGTTAGTGGTAGGAGTAGAAACTAAAACCCTGTCCTTTATAGTGACATACTTGAGAACACGAATACTATCAGGACTTAAAAATTAAATATTTGGGGAGTTCCTCAAGACAGTTGGAAGCCCATGCCGGTGTTACTGCCGTAGAAATTTTGCCACATGGTATGTCCTGCTGCTCTTGGAGGAGCTGGCGATGGGGTTAGCCGGGAGTAGTGTCTCGGCTAGGTGCTTCCGAGTTCAGTCAGAATTCAAGGGGCGAGTTCGAGTCGCACTGTGCAGCATCCCAGTTGAGCTGAGTGGGGATGTCTTCGCTGCCTACCTTAGTGCGTATGGCAGCATGGAATAAGTAACGCCTGTGAGAGCAGTGGATAGGGCGGCACACGGGGACTATTTCCTCAACGATAGTTGAACCATCAATAGCCAAACAACTTCTAAACAGTTAACTTAAAAAAGAGAGATTGTAGAGAAACGAGACAAACAAAAGCTCAGTACCCAAACCAACCCCCTACTGGGAAAGAACCACAAGAATCCTCATCAAATTCTTTCCTCTCACCACAGCAATAACTCCTCAACGCCCTTCTCTAAAACAAACTCCCTCAAAAGAAATCTCCCCTCCCCAAAACAATCCCCACCCAAACAACCTTCACCCTAATACAACTCAAATGTGATTCCATTCTTTCTCACCTCCCAGGCTGTTCTCCCGATCACATTCCTTAAGTAGACTATCCCCTGACCACCAAACCCTAAAGTCCACCACAGAGCCAAATCTGCCTCAACCAGCGAAGAACCCCACAAAAAACTAATATGCATAACTTTTTGCTCTGCGGAGGCTGAATACATCCTAACTGACTTTCAGCTCCGCAAGACTCTAAAACACCTTATGGCCTTCCAGAAAGTAGAAAATAAGTGTTTTTGTATCGTGGACTGGCCATAAGCTTGTTAGGATCAGTCTGCGGTTAGCTAATAGGCCTAGTCTAGCCGGCTACTGGAATTTCAATACTGGTGATACTGAACTTCCAGGACCGACTTGAATCCCTAGGTCAGCGGGCATTAGCGGCGATCTATTAAACGTAGGGTTAGAGACTTCACCATCAAATACGTAGTTAAATCTAAGTTAAAGAGTTCTCAGTTTCCAACAAAGCCGTGAAATGCAACACGCTTGTACGTGAGGAAGAAGTACAGAGGTTTCCCTTTCACTCTATCGGATCGGTCAAGTCACGGGACGGGCGCGTGCTCGGGTCGAACCGTAAGATACGCGAGGCCTTTCGAGCGTGCTTCCGTGATCGCTTTGCTCCTTGTCCTGACCTCCCGGTTCAGGAGTTTCGTAGCTATTTAACCGACTTCCCCCGAATTCGGGGGGCTGAAGCAGCTAGCTGCGAGGGTGTGGTTTTGACCCAGGTCTTAGCGAACCGTTTGCAACTTGACATTAGCGATTTGATCAGACCTGAGCAGAACTACGCTATGAAGGGAAGATTAATCTAAGACAAGTTGCACTTGCGCGGTTCCTAGAGAGTTAAAAAGCAGCACCGAAACCGCGCTTATCAATTTGGATCAGGTTTGAACATCGGTTCTTAGCGACTGTTTTGGAAAACGCAGGATTCCAACCGGAGTTCCGCAAATGGATTAGAATTATGTACCACAACCCGCAGGCAGTGGTGCAGGTGAAAGGGAAGCGCTCGGAGGCTTTCGCGATCGAGTGTTCGGTCTGGCAGGGTTGCCCCTCTTTCCTCTTCTCTGTCCTTGCTTTGGATCCCCTTTTTCGTAGGCTTAGGGATAGGGCAAGTCCGGCCCTGCGTGGTGTCATTTTTGCTGGCTCTCTTTCTGCAAAGGTATCCGCGTACGTTGATGATAACACTGTCTTTGTGTCCCGCTGTTTGAACATGAAGGCTGTGAAGAATGAGGTTACGTTGTACGAGCAGATGGCAGGAGCCAAAATCAGTTTTGATAAGAGCGAAGGTTTGTGGCTTGGTGCCTGGCGGAGTGACGTTCTTCTGCCAGGGCCTTTCCGCTGGAGTGACCTGTTCACACCCACAAATAACTTTGGGGAGGCCAAAGGCCTATGGTCCGTAGAGAGGTCAACGTCCGTGCAATGAGGGTCTAGGTATGCCTGATCTGGAGAACCACCGGTTCGCTGAAACACTGACTTACTTGGGTCGATTCTTCTTGAAAAAAGGCGAGCTAGAGGGTCGGGAAGGTGTTCCTCGCCTTAATTCAGACCCCAGAGCTGAAGGTCATCATAAACTGATGGGTGAAGCACTGTTTATCCGCGAACGCCGTAAGGCCATTTGCAACTTTCCTGAGTCCAGTGACCTTTTGCAGTCTCAAAAGGAACTGTATCAGAAACTAGTGGTGGGCTCCGCTTCGAATCCTCTGTTGGATCGGTTCGGCTGATCAATGGACTAGGTTTGCTCACTTTGGAATTGGGTGCCAGGTTCCAGCTTCTTGAACAACTGAGTTCTCGCTGACAGCTTGCACGGAACTACAAAGTGGGTCTGGCAGATATGCCCGATTGTCCTCGATGCAGCAGTGGCTAAGAAGAAACGGCTGAGCATGCCTTCTACAACTGTGAGCGAGTTCGTCTGTTTTGGAATCACGTCGGAGATCGGACGTCCCGAATTGAACCCAAGCAGCCCGTGCTGCTTGATGTTGGTTACGTCGTAGACAACGTTTTGCTTCAATCTAAGGTAAGAAGCGTGTGGTGTTTCTAGCGATCCAAGCTGTAGCTAGAATGGTGATTTGGATGACGTGAAATAAGGGTTTGTATGACGGTGAAAACTTTTCTCATTTTTATTTTATTATTTAGGCATCAGCTTAGAATCAAAATTAGATGCGATAGAAAGCGCTTGGACTACATAAAATTCGACAGAAGGAGGGTGTATGCTGCGAGCTTGGTCGTGCGAAAGGGGACAATGCTGAAGTCACCCGTTCCTCCTCTTCCTACTAGCTGGGAGGATATGGGAGTTCTTGCCTTTCCCAAGGGTATTTGAACGTAATAGCGCGACAAGAGTTCGAACTCGCTATTCTACGATTTTACAGTCGAGAGCTTTAACTATTACACCACGAGGACCCCACCCAGAATTTTTATGAAATACAAATAATTTCCACACATTTGTATGGTTTCAAGTATTCCTATCTGATAAGTAAAGGTCTGACTTTTTTCGGTCCCCTGGGGAAACGGAAATCAGTCGGCCTCCATATTATATTCTATTTTTACCTTTTCTTTTGGGGTTTTTAACCCATCCCCATCATATCCATCAATTGTATATAGATCAGTTTTGTAAATAAAATCCATTCATCATTTTCCATCCGTTTTTTTTTCTCAAGTTAGGCTTTTCACATAGACCAAATGCGGTATTTTGGTGGTCGAGGCGTGTCTGTTGATGGATAACTGCCCTATTATATTGTATGAATGAGTCACCAAATGTGGCCAGCTATGGACTCCTTAATTTCATAGTTAAGTAAGACCGCTCTCATCCTCCTCCCCCACAAAAAACTTTGAGCTTCATGCTCCCCTTTGTAATTAAATTTTGATTGAGGAAATAATGCTACTTTGTGGTATTCGTTCTTGCTGATGGTTGGACGAACGTGATGACGTGGCCTGTGCGTTTGAGATTGCCCTTTGTAACAGTTGAGAAAGGGAGTCCCGAAATCCATTTCCTCATGCAACCTTGAAACTACGTGCGATATAGAAGGAACTGCCGGCGAGCATCGGACTTTCATTTCTGCAAATCATGTCATGCTGCTTGCACGGATTTCCAAGGCTGTCTCTCGCTATTTGTCTCTAGCATCCATCGATTCCGGCAGGTCTTCGAGACTAAATCCTTTGTCTGTCCAGAGCTATTGTAGATCAGTCCTAGTTTGTCGTCCAACTCTTGCATGTTCGTGTGAAGGGGTCCATTGGAGAACGTCGCTTATGAGTTCGTCCTTACTTCTACAACACTGTCCTGCATGTCTTTTGCGTATTATTTGGACAGTTTTAGAGATGGGAGGTAGGTAGCTGTACAGCTACAGTTTTGTGGGATGTTGCTTCCAGGGTTTGTTGAATATAGCTCGTAGCTTCTTGAGCAATTCACGTCCAGCTTTTTTCTATACGCTTAATCCGTGTCCATATGGTGCGTCCAGAAAATAGAATTGACACGACCACTGAAAAACCCACGGGCCCAATAGATTGATTGTTGGTTGGTTGGTTGGTTTCTTTGTTTAATGGCATATCAACCTTTGAAGGTTATTTAATGCCAAAGTCATCGTTCTTGAAGAACAGTAGTGGTACTATTAAACCCATAGCTGGGAGGATAAGAGGGTTCATACCTTTCCCAAGTGTATTTGCCTGAAAGTGAACGTAATAGCGCGACTGGAGTACGAACTTGCTGACTACGATTCCGCAGTCCATCGCTTTAACCATTACACCACGAGCACCCCCCCTCAACAGATTGATTTAAATTTATTTGCATTCGATAACAATGCTTGATACCATATAAGTGTAAATTATCTGTATTAATAAGTTACATAAAACTATAATAAAATTGTTTGTTACTTGAAACCATGTAACTTTGTGCAAACAAATGACAATTATTAAATTGAAATAATTATTTGAAAACACAATTAACATAAAATAGGAAGACTTGAAACCACATAACCCTGTAAAAGAATTTTGTACTTGATTGGAATAATTTATATCATTATAGTGTGCAAAACGCTTTTAAGAAATAACAAAAAATGTAAATATGAACGGACAATAAATACGTTTCCTTAACAAAATAATCCTAGTTATTTCGCGATGTCATTAAAACCAATAAATCGATCAATATATATAAAATGGTGGTGCCCGTGGTGTAATGGTTATCGTCGTAGGAAATGGACACGACGACACGAGTTCAAGCCCTGGGCGAGATTGATTGCATTTCACATAGCACTAATACCCTTGGGAAAGGTATGAATCTAATTATTCTTCCAGCAGCTATGGGTAAATAGTAGGGCAGACTAGGTTCTTCAGCTTTCGTGAGGCAACTAGTTTAGGAGAAGGAAAATTCCGAATTTAAACCTGTCAAATCTGCTTAAAAATTGACCTTGTGTCATATCCTGCCCGAGCGGAGGGGTTGGGTAAATATATATATTGCACTCACGAGGGGTAAGCTGTATTCGTCAAGACAAAAGAACCATATGAAAAACCTTAATTTTCTTTTCGGTAGTTCCTGGGCATCTAACTTATCCAAGCAAATTTTCAGTTGTAAGAAATACTTTTGAAATTATATTTTTGATATGGACTAAGGCAGGTCTTCTATTCTAAGAACCGGGGAAGATTTTCGGTTTAGTAAAGAAGAAAAACTCGCAGGTAGCAAGGAGATCTGTTGAATATAGTGTATGATGTGATGCACTTGCAAATCTTGCGTTTCACTAAAAACTCTTGTTTAAAACTGAATCGAGACAGGTTTCACTATTAAAAAAAAATAGCACTGGCTTTTTCTAGACTGTTGTCCAGATCTATTGAAATAATCCCTTTATCGTATTAGTTTCTCAGCTCTTTTTAAACACGTTTTTAAAGTTTTAATTTAAAAATTTAAACAGTGTTGTCAGCAGAGTTCAACATGCGGTGATTTAACCGATCCAAAAAGAGCATCTTGAGGAGGAAACTCACCTGCATTTGATCACGTGTCTCTAGTAAGGAATACGCCTTGATTGCCATTACTCCCAGATCCACTCTGATTCGGAGTTATTGTACTTGTGAGTGGCTATAATTGTTTACTAAGGATTATTATTAGTTACTTGAAACCATATAACTGTTTGCAAACAAATGACTATTATTAAATAGAAAATAATTACTTGTAACCATATAATTAACATCAGATAGGAATACTTGATATCTTACCTGTGTGCAAACAAATAACTGCGGCTAAATAGAAAAAAACACTTGATTATTGTTAATAGGTAAGAATACTTTAAGATCATACAAATGTGTGCAAATACATGATTATTTTTAAATGAAAATAATTATTTAATACAATAAAATCATTATTATCAGACAGGAATACTTGAAACCATACAAATGGGTGGAAATTATTCGTTTTATTTCCATTTAGTATTAAATGGTAGGCACAAGGCCTTGAGTAATGATTTACTAAGCTTTTTGCTTAGATGTAGCACAAGGCCATATGAAAGGGGCACCCAATGAGACTCGAACTCACTCGTGTAGGTTTGCTAGTCGAGCTTGCTAACCATTACACCACCAGAGGGGCCTTGTGTGGAAATTATTCGTATTACATTTAAAATTCTAGTTGGGGTCCTCGTGGTATAATAGTTAAACTTCTAGACTGCGGAATCGTAGAATAGCGAGTTCGAACTCTAGTCGCGCTATTACGTTCAAATATTACGGACAAATATCCTTGGGAAAAGTATGAACCCCCATACCCTCCCAGCTATGGGTCAAATAGTACTACTATTATTCTTCTAGGAAAATAGCGTTGGCATTAAATAACCTACGAGGTTTTATAAGTCATCAAACAAAGAAACTAAACTAAACAAAAAACAATTCTAGATATCATATAACTGTAAAAATAAAATTCTTATGAAACAAGTACATAAAAAAATGTAAACATGGATGTACAATAAACGCAATTTACTAACTACTAGGTATAAACTAAACCAGGAAGAGATGACAGGTCAGGGAGTGTCCTCGTGGTGTAATGGTTAAAGCGATGTACTGCGAAATTGTAGTAAACGAGTTCGTACTCCAGACGCGCTATTACGTTCACTTTAGGGCAAATAACCTTCAAGGTATGAACCCCTTTATCCTCCCAGCTATGGGTTTAATAGTGCCACTACTGTTCTTCTAGAACGATAGCTATGGCATTTAATAACCAACAAAGGTTGATATGTCATTAAACAAAGAAACCAAAGAAAGGTGACAGGCCATTAAAATCTTGCCCAGTCGGCTGGGGCTGTAGAATACACCTCTGCAGAGGGGTAAGACCCCCACCAACGAGTGTCCTGTATGTGACACTAAACAATCTGATGGTGAGGTTCCAGTGATGCTGGAGCTTTGGGGAATGCAGAGTAACCCTTTATTGCCATTGCTCCCTGGTCTATTCTGGTCCACCGTGGTAGCACCTGATAGGGCCCTAGCTATGGATTAAATAGAACTACCAGCATATTTACGTTAAACCGAATTGTTTGATTAAACTGAATAGCTTGAAATAGAAATATTTTTGACAATTAAACCGTACTTACATTTAAACTGCATACTTATGCTAAACTGAATTATTTGAAATAGAACTGTTTTTTTTACATAGAAACTGTATTTACACTGAACTGAATTGTTTAACATAGAACTGTTTTGACATTTAGCTGTGTGTAAATAAAATCTGTTCTTATACTTAGCTAAAATAGAACTGCTTGACTAAACTGATTAGCTTGAAATAGAAAAGTTTTTCACAATTAAACTGTACTTACATTTAAACTGCGTGCTTATGCTAAACTGAATTATTTGAAATTAACATTGAAACTGTTCTTACACTAAACTGAATTGTTATATATAACTGGTTGAATAGTTTGAAATAGAATTTTTTTTGACAATTAAACAGTGTACTCATGCTAAAGTGAATTGTTTGAAATAGAACTGAACTGATTATTTGCATAAAAATAGATTTGGCGTTAAATAACCTACAAAGGTTGATATGCCATAAAACCAAACCATTAAAATCAATCATTAAATTTCAAAACCACATTAAGAAATTAAATCTTCCCTATCGATACTAGTTGATCATACGTTTCACGTCTTAGCTAAAAGATTCGAAAATGACAATGTGTCTCAATTTTTAATTTGGTATTGTCTTCCTTGGAAAATCAATGTTTCTTATGAGTTTGACTGCATTAAAGATGTTGAAATGTCGAACATTTCGGGAGGTGGATATTCATGACCACAAATGTTTACTAATTCTGTCAGGTTACGCATATGCGATAATTATAGAAAACTCACACGTCTTTTAACTTGATTCTCTGTCTCTTCCCTGTGGGAGGGAAACAACGTTAATGTGTCTGAATGTCTGCAAATCAATACGCTTACACAACAGCGTGGCAGTCGTGACTTACTCATGTGTATTTTTGTTTGTCTGGACGTTGTTGTACAGAGATGCTTTGGGCTCTCTTGATTGGCTATCGCCGACTAATATGGTCACAGTTTCGTCATCTATTGAATTGTTCCTTATTGATGTGGATGAAGATGGAATTGAATGGAGACAAGATGATGAAACCAACCAAAATGTGTTGCCTCTTGGGATATGTGTCTGACACTAAGATCTTATTTGCAGTGATGGGTCAGGGTTTAGACTACTCGACTGACGGCCGCGAGATACGTAGTTTGGAACTAATTTCCTCTGTCGTGTTCATAGTACATCGTGGTCTTCATTTAGCTTGTTAAATGCGATGACGATAAATCATTTTGGTGAAAATCAATTCCGGTGCTGTGTAAGTATAAAACAAAATAAATAAGCTCATATTTATTCTCATATCTCGAATGGGTCTTGTTCTGTAGCAAATTGACAGTTTCATTTTAATGCACCATCATATTTGGAACAAAAAGAATAATAATATAGCATTAATCCTAAATATTTAATGAAAAACTGATGAAGAACGAAGAAATTACTTCGCTTGGAAGACGCTCCTTCCATACGAAGGTACCCCAATGCACTTATATATGTATGTGTGTCATGGAGATAAAATGCAAGTAAGGAAACTTGTGTAAAAATTACTCAATATTCCTATAAGCAGAGCTGATTTAAAACATAGAAAAATAAAATGACCTCCCCGCTAAGTTCAGTGGTTTTATCGAAGATTCATGCATAATAGAGAATCGTGCGGCGCAAAGAACTCTTCCCGTTTACCGGATGTGTGTTCCATATGAAAGTCCGAGTAACGGACTGAATTCTGCAGGGAGGTAATTATAAGCGAATATGAGTGATTGATTTAAGTGTCTTCGACCCGTAAAGGACTATTTGATACCAATAAATTCAGGAATCGCATTCATTGTACGTTCGTATTTACATTTTTTTGTGTAATTGTTTCTTGAGATTTGTTTTTGAAATGGTCCAAACGAATTCCAATGAGTTAAAAGAAATCTATTTGACTCTATTCGGTACTACCACTCTGGGTAAAAGTGGACCTGGGAGTAATGGCACTGAAGAGATATTACACGCTCTCCAGAACTGGAACCACACCATCAGATACAATCTGGAGTCATACTCAGAACCCTTCGTTTTGAGGGGGAAGACTTATGACTCTATAGAGGTTGAGTGGTTGTTTGGGTTTATGGCATATCCGCCGTAACATGTTATTTAATGCTATATCCATTTTTGTACAAAATAATCAGTTCTATTTCAGGCAATTCAGTTTAGCATGAGTAGAGAGTTTAATTGTAAAAAAAAATCTTTTTCGAGCTAAACAGTTCTAATTCAACCAACTCCAATTTAGTATAAGCATATATTTGTTTACTCACAGATAAATTTCAAACAATTCAGTTTCGCATACAAAAACTGTTCCATTTCAAAGAATTCAGTTTAGCATACAAAGAGATTAACATTTAAAAAAGTGAGCGAGCTTATAAGTTTACCCTGAGGTGAATGGTTTCAAGTAATGAACTTATTTAACACTTCTTCAAGATTAAAGTTGGCAACTATGCGGTCTGTGTCGCTATCCATACTTTCTATAGTATAGGTTCTTCGTAGGGGGTTTTGTAGATCCCTGAGCATTGTACTATTTGATTTCTATAGACGTCTTTATTTTAGAGGGAATTTTGAAAGTGCTTCCTGGTTTTTGATTGTTCACTTTAATGTTCATCTGTATTTTCCCAACTTGGCTAATGGGAGCTTTTGATTTTTGTTATTCAGCTTTTATTGGTGACAAGTTTTTAGTCTGTCTTCTTTTTTTGTGGATGAATTAGTGAATTATGTAACGGCTTTTTTTTGAGATTTTGGACTTTTAGGAGTAGTTCGAGTGGTATGTCTTACGTATGTTTTTGTTTCGACAACAACATTGGATCTCTCACCATTCTCAACCCGCTCTGAGCTGGGGCCTGGTAAAATTCGGCACAGTGTAGTTTTTTCAAGTGCTCTTGAAACTTTGGCCAATCATTCTCTTCCAACCGGATCAATTTCTCAACGAGTGTTCTATATTTGTCATTGGTTGTATCTGTCCTCCGTGCAACAGAGACGAAGCTGTTTTCTCCCATGTAGGTTCAGACAATTTTCCTCGCTTCCAGGAAAGACACATTCCTCTCGTGTTTCAGCTCACGTATTTCCTTTTCTTTTTTGTAAACATTTCGAGATCTTGCGTAAGCCGGATGATCTTTTCGGCAGTTTGCACATCTGATTTCCTTCAAGAGATCTTCCTCCATGTGGTCCGAGTTCTTTTCACTGCTTTTGGCACATGTCTGTCGTCCTCTACAGGCTTCCCTTTTTGGTATTTGAAGCACCTCAGGGGCTTGCCCAGTCGGCTGGGGCTGTAGAATACACCGACTGCACCTCTGCAGAGGCGTAAAAAAACCCTCCAACGAGTGTTCCTGATATGACACTAAACAATCTGATAGTGAGGTTCCAGTGACTATTTTCGACATTGAAACTGTACTTACGCTAAATTGAATTGTTTAATATAGAACTGTTTTGCCATTTAACTGTGTGTAAAAATCTATACTTATACTAAACTGAATTGGCTCAATTAGAACTATTTGACTGAACTGAATTGCTTGAAATAGAAATGTTTGACAATTAAACTGTGTACTCATGCCAAATTGATTAGTTTAAAAATGTATTTGGCATTAAATAACCTACAAAGGTTCATATGCCACAAAAACCAACCAACCAACCAACCAGCGTCAGGGGCGCTTGGATGTACTGCTCGACTCTCTCAAGGCAATGGCCGATTTTCACTTCCTTGGGAGCACTGGGCTAATTAAATGTCAGGATGTAAGTGTTGGTCTGTATTAAATTCTTCGCCTTTTTTAATGGAGATTTTTATATTTGTAACTCCCTGTTTTCCTAGAGCTGATGCTGTCCACCTCGAGTAGCAAGTTGCCATTCCTAGTTTTCTTAATAGTTTTTGGAGTAGCCTTTGTATAAATAATTTATTCTACGAGGAAAGGCGAGAATTATGCTCGGCAAACCTCATCCAAAGATCCAATAACAATGAATCTGAGGAAGTCTGCAACCTCATTCTCTAAGTCTGATTCTGACAGGTTTCGTTATTCTTTTAATTTGAAGACGCCATAGATGCTTTATATTTTTCGCTGACCCTGTGCTCCAACACGCACCACGGAATCCAACATGTTTTGGGAATGAACCAAGGGGTAAACCCATTAGCCTTTGTTGAGACGGGGATACACGACCAGTATACTCGAGCCGAGGATAGGTTTCGGCCGTTGCTAATTGCAGGTCCTCAACATTGGTCAAATTTCTATTCTCTCAACGCACTTGACCCTCAGTCACCGCTTTCTAGCACCTAAAGATTAGGTTCGTGAACTTGCTGCAAGTCCAGATTTAAAAGTACGGTCGGTATAAAAATACTGATGCTAGGGCTTGAGATGACCAGCCGATTGATCGGATCGGGCCCATCTAACCGCCCGTCAGACTAAGGGCTTAAGTGGTGTGTTGCAAGACATTGACCGATCCAGGATCCCGTCTTAGCGCCTTATGGGTCGCTGACTTCGGCCAACTGGTGGCCCCATTGGGCGAAGAGAAAAAATCGTGTCATTATGCTAGTTTCTCTCCCCATCTTTTCCACATTTGCTATGACTGCCGCCGAATTTAGCCTCGAATTGCCATAACTGTATTTCTCATAGTCGCGAAGTGAACTCATGGCAAAGGACTCACACACGCACTCACAATAAGACGGACACTTCGTATCAGTCTATTGTATTTTTGATTCTTTCAAGTTTTCATATGAGTCTTTCGAATCTTGAGTCTTTCGAATCTTCGATGGAATAAATTTAGGAAGGCGCCATATATTTCCGATTTACTTTAAGAGAACATGGTACATATATATATGTGTGTGTGTGTGTGTATTATCAAATCGCGCTGAGAGCACTGGCTTCTTTGACTCTCACCATCCATCTGTATCATTCTTTGCTCTTAGTAGGTATTTTAGGCTGTATCCGGGGTCCGCGCACTGCTGACGTAAGTTCTTGCTAGTCAGCCAATACTAGCACGTCCATACGTAGGAGTTCACAAGAAAACGTCGCTTACGATTTCGTCCCTGCTTTTTCAGTAGTACACTTCATGTCTACTTCGTATTACTTGGATGGTTTGTGAGATGAAAGGAAGTTGGCTGTACAGTGACTGTTTTTTGGAGTGTTGCTTGCAGGATTCGTTTAAGACAACAAGCTGTATTCTTCTGTATTTCTCACTTAGCTTTTTGTCAATGTCCATGCAGTACATCCATTTAGTAGTATGGACACATCTACCGCTTAGAAGAAATCCCGTTTTATTTTATTTTTGAGATAGATTTCCATATGATTGATTACCTGTATATTCCACACCTTCGATAGGCGTTTGTTGACGTGATGGGATGTTAGTGCCGAAGCTTATGAATTAGTTTTACCATTTAGAGTGGGGTTTGTTCCTTTCGGTTTAAAACACTCTGTTGTACTTGTGTCCACGTAGAGGCAAATACTCCTACTGTTTTCTCTAGGCAACGCAGTAATAATTCAGCTTGGACTGGTGTATTTGTAAGAAGCTCTTGATCATCAGTGTTGTCTGCGTCAATCAGTTTCTGCGGGATTTCGGCTGCTTCCTTTTTTTTTTTTTTTTTAGCGTGAAACCATTTCTTTTAATTAGATCTATGGAGGCTCGAAGTATGTAGTCTAGGCAAAATATAAACGAATATGGTGCTAATGTATCTGTTTGCAAGACTCCAGTAACAATGTCGAAGAAGTCGGATTCTTCATAGTGTGGATTATCCCTTCATATGCGTTACTCCCGGGTTAACACTGAGCCGAAGTGGTAGTACCAATTAGGGTCCCATCTTTTGGTCAACTAAAACTGTTCAAAATTATAAAGGCAGCATCTGATGGTTTAAGGTCACAAGTTCTTCCACCTCTGTTTTAAAAAAAAATAAAAAAATAAAAAATAAACTCCAACAAAACCACAATTCAGCGTGGAATTAAAATAGTAACATTCCATTGATCCCAAATGACTGAATCTTAATATCTGTTGATTAGCATTCGTTGTCAAGTCGACAAAAATCTGTTGCGGTCACACTGGCTCCCAATGATAAAGAATGCGGGTTCGAATCTCATTGTAAGTTTATTCGTTGTTTTCATTTGCCCTATAATCATAGAATGTAAAATTACTCGAGGATTGCGCTTTGAGGTCAGCAATTTGGATAGTTTTCATCAGCAGCTTAAAGCAAAGTACGGGATAGTGCTAATGCTGCAATCTCAATACTCAAGGGTCCGAGCTCCTTACAACTTGTTTTCTAAGCTGAAAACTTATCTCAACGCTTAATTTTGAGGACGCGAAGGACATTAAAAAAAATAAAGATCTTCATAGCATATCAAAAGAAGAAATTTATAAGTGCTCCTACCAGTGGTAAACCAGCCAAAATAATTGTTTTGAACTGCAAGGGAATTATTCGTTTAAGAAAATGAATGTTTTGTTCGTTAATTATTTAAGTAAATACAGCTTCCGTTTTGTAAACATACGATGTACACACGTGTATATATATGCAAATTTCATTAAACATAATAGACATTTTATGCCTACATATTTTCTTTTGGATCCGTTCGAATTCCCGTATTACTTTTATCGTATTCGGGGGGGAATTGATTTAGGTATTGTCCATAGTTGTATGTATCCCTAGTACTTTCTGCCCGACTTTGGGCCATCATCAGGGGAGAATCTGTTACAAAAGTGATGTAACTTTTGTTTTAGCAAATTACTACTGTGTAAGGACGTCTTTTCTGTTGGAGATTATGGCGCTTGTTTTTAAATGTAATTCTGTAAATAGTGCCAGTAGCTAAAGACATTTAAGTACATTAGCACTGGTTTGAAAATTAATTCTATTAAGTGCTGGTTGCAGGTTTCTAATATATAGTGCTTCGAGAATCTGAAGTTTTTGTTTATTATTTTGATGTTCGAGTATTGTTGTGTTGTCGGTGAGAATTTTTCGTAGTTGTGTTGTTGGGCATGAATGTTTTTTTAAATGCTGAGCTATTGAACTTGTGTCAGAAAGGTGCATTGTAAGTCTCCTCGACAGGGTAGTTGAGGTTAAACCAACATATATATTATTATTATCGGAGATACAATCTCCTAGGGGACATTCAAATTTATATATAACGTTGGTTTTTTGCAGCACCCCAATCGAGGGAGAGGAGTTATCTCTAATGACCAAATTCGAGGTTTTAAACTTATTATAATATATAATAAGTTTTATTTTTTTATTAGGATCAGTGGGGAGTATGTTTTTGTGAATCAATGTTTTCATTATTTTTTCATCGGATTTATAATTGTAGTGCATTTGGTTACGATATATATATGTGTGTGTGTGTGTGTGTGTGTGTTTGTGTTTGCATAAATATATAAAGAAATCAGTAAGCTTGCGAGATAAGAGGGCAGATAAATTAAAGTATTTAAAAATGCCTAACTATATAGGAGTTGCTTCGTTTGTCCTAAAATCTGAAAAAAAGCTTAGTGAGCTACTGACTTCATTCACCATATCGGGAGTAAATGAGCATAGGGTATCAGTAAGTTACTGCTTATATATATATATATACACATACACGCATATATATTAATCTACCCCTCTGCATGAACAAGGTCAATTTTTCAACAGATTTAAGCAGAGTTTCCCTTCTCCTAGACTGGTTGACATACCAAGGTTAAAAAGCCAAGTATGCCCTACTATTTACCCAGAGCTGGAAGAACAATAATTGGCTTCAAACCTTTCCCAAGGGTATTAGCGTTATGTGAAATTCCAAAAATCCTGTCCAGGATTTGAACTTGGGTCGCCTTGTCCATTTCCTAAAACGGTAGCCATTACATCACGAATGCCGGCCTATAAGGAAATTTTAACTTACCCAAGAATCCGTGTTTATCTTTTCTATTCAGTTTGTGTGTGTGTCAACAATCCAAAAAGACAGTAATTTGGTGTAATTATTTCTCTGTATTTATCCCATCGGTTGTGTAAATATTGCTGTGTTCAAAAGATTCTTTTTACAGCATACAGATAGGTTAGTAAAAATACAGACATTTAGATAATGGTCAATACAAAACAATGTGCCGTCCATTTTGTTTCTGTGAAAGGTTCACTTCCTGATAACACACATTAATTTCATTCTCTTTTTCTCTTATCTGGTGATATCATTCCAGTGCACTACGGAATTAGAACAACAACGAAATATTTGGTGTCTTACAAGCATTTCTTTTTTTTTTTTGTTCACTTTATCCCTATTATTCTCAGTTGACCTGTTTGTATAAACAACCTTGAAATCTAAATATTCATTCGGTCATTATCTCGTAATTAATGGCTGTATCAATGAAAATGTCAAAAGAAAATTTTTGAAAAAAGTAGGAAAATACAAAGAAGGCAGGCGCATGTGCATAGACACATCAGTCGTTAACATTTGAATAGGTTCAGTGACAATGGAAGACAAAACTAACGAAGGACTGTTCATTATAAACGATTCAAAGAACACTGTACATGTTCGGTAATTTCAATGAACTAACAAAAATCTGTCACTTGAATGTTGATACTAATTTATTTTTGAAATAATAAGACGCTAAATTTTTACTATATACATATATATATATATATATGCACTGATTTAAAAGAAAAATGTTGATTAGGTTCAGGTCTCTCAAAACCTCATACAAAGTCAAGGTCGATTGCAGAGAAACTAAGAGGTGATTTGGTGCTTTTTAAAAAAAACAAAACAATACTCATGATAACCCACTATCTATATTCTTATGAACTAAACAATATTTAGTTTTACTGAATTTTCCATGATTCTACAGTAAAAACGAAAAACAAACAAGTGAAAAATAAAACAAAAAGAAAAAATTAAAAATAAAGAGGAAAATAGTAACTATGACTCACATGACGTCAGAGTGATTGATACAAAGTGGAAAATGCATCGAGATTTATGAAAAAATTCTTTTAATCTTCAAGTTTAGAATTTAAATGAAAATTTATACAGACAATAGCAGAATGAGGGATTGTTTTTCTTGTTCAACGGCATATCAACTCGATGTGGGTTATTTGATGCCAAATTTTTATTCATTTCTAAATATCTAATTATTATAAGAATTACATATTTCAATTTTTTTATTGGTTTGAATAAATTAATTGTACTTATTTTTATTTGTCTGAAGTCAGCTGTTTGCATCGTAAGATGGTATCAAGTATTCCTATCAAATACAAATAAAGCCAAGTCGGCTGGGACTATAGAATATACCGACAGCATCTTTGTAGAGGGGTAAGACTCTACCCGTAATGAGTGTCTTGGATATAACATTTAACCATCTGATGGCGTGATTCCAGCCCTGAGGCTTTAGGGAATGTGGAGTACGCCTTCTGAACTGGATTGGTTACACCTAAAAGAGTCCTAGCTCTGGTTTAAATAAAAGTTTGACATATTAACTGTGTGCTAACGAATGACTTATGTTAAATCGAATTGTTAGAAATAGAACTGTTTGACCCTTTAATTGAGTGTAAACAAATGACTGATGTGTAATTGAATTGTTAGAGATACATAGCAATACTTCATCATCATCATGTCGTGCGGCTAGCACGGATATCCCTGACCCTCTCTCTCCATGTCTCCCTATCATTCATCGCCTCTGGCAGGTCTTCAGGGTTACATCCCGTATCATCACATAGCTGCTGTATGTATGTTCGAGCTGGCCGTCCTACTTTTGATTGGCCATATGCGGGGGTCCACAGGAGTACATCACTTACGATCTCGTCCTTGCTTCTCCAGCAGTATCCGGCATGTCTGGTTCGTCTAGCTTGTATAGTTTTCGTGATAGGTGGTAGGTGACCGTATAGTTGGCGCCTTGTGGGGTGTTGCTGCCAGGACTTGTTCAATATTGCTCTTAACATTCTTGTATAATTTCTGTCTAGCTTCTTCTCCAATCATTTAGTCAGCGTCCAAGTAGTGCATCCATATAGCAGTATCGACACGACAGCAGGCAAACTAATGATTAATATTGATTAGAATTATTAGTGTTAGATTGCCTTACTTGAAACCATTTAACTATAGCAATACTAATGTACAAATAAATTAGTTCTAACCCATTCAAAACTCTAATTACCTACAAACTATTCACTTACAGATCATATGTATATCCATTTAAATGTGTGCAAATGACGGGGTTTAAATTGTTATTGTTACATAGCAGTTATTGAAACTGATGTTTAATTGAATTGTTAGTGACACATATACTTGATATCATATAACTGTGTTCAAACTAAAGATTGATAATGAATAGAATTATTCGTATTAGACTGAAATATTTAGTTCATTTAGCGGCTGTAGAATATACCAATTACTTCTCTGCTGAGGGGTAAAATTCCCCCCTCCAACGAGTGTCTTGGATAAGACTCGAAACGTTCTGATGGTGAGGTTCCAGTGATGCTGGGGCTTTGTGGAATGCGGAGTATCCCATCAATGCCGTTGATCCCAGGTCCACTCTGGCCCGAAATGGTAGCACCTGATAGGGCCCTATCTATGGGATAAATAGAACTAAACTGTATACTTATGCTAAACTGAATTGTTTGAAATAGAGCTGATAGATTAAACTGAATAGCTTAAATAGAAATGTTTTTGACAATTAAACTGTACTTACATTTAAACAGCGTGCTTATGCTAAACTGAATTGTTTGAAATGGAACTGTTTGACATTGAAACTGTATTTACACTTAACTGAATTGTTACATATAACTGCTTGAATAGTTTGAAATAGAAATGCTTTTGACAATTAAACTGTACTTATGCTAAACTGAATTGTTTAAAATAGAACAGATTATTTATATAAAGATGCATTTGGCGTTAAATAACCTACAAAGGTTGATATGCCATAAAACCCAACAAACCAAACAAAACTATTATTACCGTCGCTTTGTCTAATGCATTTTTAATTCTTCCTATGTTGGTGCATTTGACATCTGTTTAAATCGTAGGTGAACGGAAATGTTCCACCAGTATTTGTTTATTTTCTTTGATAGTTTTAATTCTATGTCTGCAACCATTTAGTAAATTTAGCTTTGCACAGTTCTTTGATTGTTTACACTTTCTAATGTTCTCAAATTAATTGTTTAATATAGAACTGTTTTGATATTTAACTGTGTGTAAACAAAATCTGTACTTATACTTAGCTGAATTAGAACTGTTTTGACAATTAAACTGTGTACTCATACTGAACTGAATTGTTTGAAATAGAGCTGACAATTTGCATAAAAATGGATTTGGTGTTAAATAACCTACAAAGATTGAAATGCCATAAACACCCAACCAACCTTAGAACCGTTTAACTGTATACAAAAGAATGAGATTAGACTTGTTTAAAAATGTCATCATCAAAATGTGTATACAAATTATATATATTCAGTATATATGAATAAAGAAGATTCTGCATTAAATAGCCTACAGTAGTTGATATGCCATAAAATCAACCAACCCAGCCCAAATACAAATAATTTTCACACAGTTGTATTGTTTAAAGAGTTACAAGCTAATATTGATAATTTATACGTAGCTATATGGTTTTAAGTAACTATTTCTATTTAATGATACTTTTTACACGCACTTATATGGTTTAAATTATTCCTATCCAATACAAATAACTTTCAAATTGATCAATTTGATCCATAAAGAAGTCTGATAAGTTTTACCACTCCGGGTCAAAGTGGAACTTGGAGAAATAAAAGTGTACTCTACACTCTCTTGAGCTCTAGAATTAGACCCTCGCCATCTGTTTGCTGTTTTATGTCACTCCAAAAAACACCTGGCAGAATGACCTTTCGGATTTGGATTGTAACTAAGAAGGCAACATACGTACGTGGTGAATTCAATAAGTATCCAGACTTTTTTTGTACAGGCATCTAAAATTGCTGTAGACTCTAGAAAATTCACTATGTTATTGCAATACATCTTATGAGATGACTGGCCAATTTTTAGGATTTCAGCTTCAAATGAACAGCTACAGTAGGAATTAGAATACACCATACTAAAGCCTGATTGTCACAGCTGATGAATTTCAAAAATGCAATCTGGATGTGAGGACACTTTAGAAGAACGATATGCAATAAAATTCTGTTTTAAACTTAGAAAAAGTGCCACAGAAACGTATGGAATGCTTCAGACTGCTTTTGGAGCATCTTGCATGAATCGAACATCAGTTTTTGAGTGGCATAAAAGATTCAAGGAAGGCAGGGGGTCTGTGAGGGATGATGAGAGGTGCAGGAGGAGTAAGGAAGACAGAACACCAGAGTTGATAGGCCAAAGGGTTAGGGTTAGGGTTACTATGTTGAGGTTTTAAGAGATTCCTTGGGAAGAGGCCAGCACTCTTGAAATCGGGTCAATGGCATTTCCATGAGGACAGTGCACCAGTCCACAACTCCATTCTTGTCACAGACTATATGACCAAGTCCAGACCTTGCTCCCTGTGACTTTTGCTTATTCCCTAAACTCAGAGGCTGTTGTTATGAGAGAACTGAGGAGATGAAAGAGGCTGTGACGAAGGTCATTGACACGCTCACACAAGAGGAATTCCATGGGGCCTTCCAGAAGTTGTTGGAACGATACAAAAAGTGCATTGCGGCCCGAGGAGATTACTTCGAAGGGACTAGAGTGTCATGTGTGTACTATCAATAAAAGTGCCCATACGAAAAAAGTCTGGAAACTTATTTAATGATATTCGTATTATTCAAAGTGTTATTTTAATCTAATAGAGGACAATATTTACCATTTTGTTTTATAATTATCATTACTTTATTTAATGGCATGTCAACTTTCGTGATTTATTTAAGTGGTGCTATTTAACCCATAGCTGGGAGAATAGCAGTGGTACTATTTAACCTATAGCTGGGAGAATAGCAGTGGTACTATTTAACCTATAGCTGGGAGAACAATGGGTGTTCAGATCTTTTCCCAAGAGTATTAGTCCGAAAGTGAACTCCATAGCTCGACTGGAGTTCGAACTCGGTTACTTTGATACCGCAGACGAGCACGATATCTATTACACTACAGCAACTTCCCTCTCAGTTGTCTGTGAACGACGTTTAAAGACTTGAGTCTTTAGGTATCCTTGGAAGATGTAACCCGATGAGAACTGATCTGGTGAGTGAACAGGCCACGGGATGTCACCAATGGGGTTGTATTGCAATGATAGTCACAATATATCTAAGTTTCTATCACAAACGCATGATGCTCACCATTGCATGCCATCATAGCGAATAAAATAACTTGCTCAGTGCAATATCGCCAACACGTTTACCATAACTATCGTTTGCACAGCGGTATTTTTTAATCTAAAAGATCATTTTGACGAGACCACATAAAAAAAAACTGATGATATCTAAATGTCTATATTTTTTTTGACGAGTAAGTGCCAATACTCTAAACTTTTTATCTGCGTATTTGATTGGTTGGTTGAGTTTTATGGCATATCAACTTTTGTAGGTTATTTAACGCCAAATCCATTTTTATGTAAATAATCAGTTCTATTTCATACAATTCAGTTTATCATGAGTACACAGTTTAGTTGTCAAAAACATTTCTATTTCAAACTATTCAGTTTATTCAAACAGTTATATATAACAATTCAGATTTTGTTTACACACAGTTGAATGTCAAAATAGTTCTATGTTAAACAATTCCGTTTAGAGTAAATACAGTTTCATTGTCAAAAACAGTTCTATTTCATTTAAGTTTAGCATAAGCACGTAGTTTAAATGTAAGTACGGTTTAACTGACAAAACCATTTTTATTTCAAGCTATCCAGTTCAGTCAAACAATTCAGTTTAGCATAAGTATGCCGTTAGTTCTATTTATCTCATAGATAAGGCCCTATCAGGTGCTACCAGGCCGGGTCAAAGTGGACCTGGGAATGATGGTAATGAACGGGTTCTCCGTATTCCCCAAAGCTCCACCATTACTGGAATCTCACCAATCAGATTGTGTAGTGTCATATCCAGGACACTCGTTTGGGAGTCTTACCCCTCTGCAGAGGTGCAGTCAGTGTATTCTACAGCCCTAGCCGACTAGGCAATCTGCGTTTTTGAGACTTTTTGGCTCTAAAAAGTATAATACACCACCTTCATACTCACGATACCTAGAAAGGTGTGACCTTTGTTTTTTAAATTGAAAATTCATCTCATAGCTAAGATTTGAACCGTTTCAAATATTACTAATACCAATTTATACACAATTGCATGGTTTCAACTAACTATATCGATATAATAATAATCATTTGTTTGTGTAATATAATTAGGGACTCTGGGTGATTGTTTTTATAGTAAATGTTTCCTAGCAATATTTAGAGGTCAACCAGAAGACAGCGGAAAAGGAGGGACATACATGAGAAAGAGATTAGAGGGAGAGAGAGAGAGAGGCACGATAATAGGGTAGAAACGAAGGGGAAAATGAACGGTAGGTTCCCGAAATCCTGGTCATCATAGCAGCAGACGTCCAAATTAAAAATAAATCTTTTAGGAGCAATCGGCAGACGGGCTCTGATCGGCTGAAAGATATTCAAAAGGAGAAGCCATTAAAGGGGATGTGGGATAGAAAACAGGAAGAAAGTTAATTGAAGTCCAACCACGGTGATATGAAGACGGACCCAAAATTACAGCACCATTTTGGGGGAGCTGAATAAAGGAGTCCGGCAAGGGTCCCGAATACCAAGTTTTATGTCTGTTCTTCTCGAACACATAGCATTTCTTTTATCTTTGTACATCTGAAGCAGTTGATTCATTTCATACTCTGTTTCTCTTTCTCTTCGGTGATGACTAAGAAGGGTAGTATCAAATAAACTTCGTATCAAACGACCAGACAGTTTTTTGTGTGTTCGTCACTTCTTACGGCGAGGTTATCACGGGGTCTGACGAAATCTTAACAGGTAGTGCTACACTCATAGACCTTTTAGAAATATGGTTGTGCAAACATCTATTGGTGTCGTGGTGGTACATTTTCACACTTATATGGTTTCAAGTTACTAATAACATAATCCTTAGTAAACAATTATAGCTTCAAGAAACTATTTTAATACAAATAATTTAGTCATGTGATATGGATTCTCACCATCAAATACAGTTTAGTGTCGTATCCTGGACGCCTTATTTTGATAAGAATACTGTCAGCGTATTCCAAGAGCAGCCTATTGGACAGTTTGAGGATGACATTAATGAAATACGACTACGCAGGTTTACACTATATCCCCAAACAGTTTCAGTGGTGCACTGAATTGCGGTGAACATACTGAATACGTATGTTAAACGGCAAGAGAAGGACTAATTTGAAGAAAATTTACGTTTAATACATTGTTCATTTCTAGTTTTGAACATACAGCTTCAGTATCGATATATTTTAAACATACCTTGTATCTTGATAATGAAAACAGGTGCAATGAATCGAAGATGATGAGGTTTTATTAACTGCCAAATAAATTAAAGTCTAAAATGTATTAATTAGGTGTTCCAACTTTAAGTAAAGTTCATCCGCAATGGCATCGGGATAAACGAATGGTGTAATAAATGATAAATGTAGCTTCCACAACAGCAACGACTAACTTGTGTCATTTCTTAGACAGTACATTGTAAAATACTCCCAGAATTAATATGCCACCCACGTCCCACGAGGATAGCGTACGGTACAGGACCGGTTTAAAAAAGAAATCACCGATTTTCTTGTGGAAACGGACAAAAAAGTCAATGGTGTGTTTTAAAGAGAATCATTGGCACCATTGCTATTCATAAGCTGCCCAAATTACATACTATGAATATCAGTAGATCTAATGAAAGAATATAATTTCTCTCTCTCTCTCTCTCACACACACACACACACACACACACACAAAGCAAATGAAATTTCGCAGAAACGTTTATTAATAGTGCAGACAACACAGATGATCTAGCGTATCTTTCAAATGCACTTGCTCAAGCCGAATCATAGTTGCATTGTCTGTAGCAATTAGCAAGATACATTGGTCTTTATGTGAACTTTAAACAGAGTTCACGCGTTTTAATTAAAATGATGCCATCTCATCTTTAAATAGCAAGCCTCTGGAATTAGATCATTTCATATACCTCGGTAGTAATGTCTCATCAACAGAAAGTGATATCCGCATACACATAGATAAAGCATGAACTGCTATCGACATATGAAGAAGCTTCTCAGTCTTTTTTTTTTACCAATAATTTCTTCTTTTTCTTCTTCTGTCGATATCTTTATGTCTGCATACATATGAAAATCTGATTTCTCTGATAAAAGAAAACGGGAATTTTTCAAAGCAGTTTGGTTTGAATTCTTTGTTCAATGGCATATCAACCTTCCTGGGTTAATCAAAAGCTTAAGCCATCTTTGTTCTTATTTACTAAGCTTTGATTACATATAACATTTGACCGGGTGTAGTTATTCAGGAAGCTCAGATTTGGCACAAGTGCAGATGTATGAAGCGCCCCGTGAGAATCTAACTCACAATGAATGGGCAGCTTATCAAGTTTGCTATTACACTAAATCTATCTTTGTCGAAGAACAGTAGTGGTACTATTTAACTCATAGCAGAGGTTGGATAAGGTAGTTCATACTTTTTCCCAAGGATGAAAGTGAACATAATAGCTCGACAGCAGTTCGAATTCGGTTATGTCGATTCCGCAGTCCAGGATGTTTGCCACTACACAGTCAAGACTTCTTTCTAAGGCGTAGCCACGTCAGCACTTCTAACGAAGCGTTTTGAGAAAAGCTTAACGTGAATTACACAAGAATGCTGCGTGTTACTTTGAACAAATCCTGGAAGCAGCACCCTACAAAACAGCAGTTGTAAGACCACTTGCCACCCATCTCACAAATCATTCAAGAAAGGCATGCTGTGGACTGCTGGAGAAGTAGGGAAGAACTCATAAGTTACACAAAAGGAATTCGGCATATGAACATAGTGTTTGCCGAACAGCAAAAACTTACATTCATTAAGGTCTATTCAGACGCTGACTCTCTCTCGACGGCATCCCAGAAATTCGTTCTGTTCTCATGCCTTAATGATGATAGATACTAAGAATTACCATCATTGATAATTTTTAATTGGGAACAAAGCTTATAAAATAACCAGCAGCGGCTCATGTTTTGACGGGTACGTTAGCCAGTAAAATAAACAAAGAGAGAAAAGGCTTAACGCCGAAATTTAACCAAAGCCCAAAAGCAGTGACCAACGTCGGTAGTGATTAAAACATCGCCTCTCTTTTATCCCATGTAGAAAAGGTAACACCCTCGTTTCCTGTCTTCAACGCCGTTTAGAGTACAAAAAAGAACAAATGTGAGAATAGCGGAAGTCTACGTCACTCTTGTTCGACATAAAGGATCCAAATGTTTCTTGAATTGAGACTAATTGCGGGTGTGTTCTCCCATGCTAGAAATTTGGAAAATCCGTAGAATACATCAAAATATTATCAAGCTTTGCAAAATGATTAAACAAGAAAATCTTGCTGCTTAGTTTTACTTAAGATCATATAAATGTATGCAAGTAATTGGCTATAATTAAACAGAAATGATCATTAGAAACCGGCCCATTGGCCTAGTAGTTAGGGTGTTCACCAATGGCCCGGAAGATCGGGGTTCATTACTTGGTCGAATCATACCAAAGACACAAAATATGGTACTTGATGCCGCCTTGATTAGCACTCAGCATCGTAAAGGTAGGGATCAAGGGTAAAGGGGAGCAATCCAGGGAAAGGAGTAGCGCCTTAACCTACACCTCTATTTAGTAACTAATTAAAGGTGAGCCTTTGGGTCACCCCCGACTACGGTCGCCAATTTCTTCTTTATATAATTATTAGTATTAGATAGAAATACTTGAAACCATCATCATCATCATCATCATCATGTCGTGCCGCCAGCACGGATATATTGATCATCTCTCGCCACTTTTCCCTATCGTTCATCGCCTCCGGCAGGTCTTCTGGGTTACATCCTGTGTCCTCACATAGCTGCTGTATGTAAGTTCGGGCTGGTCGTCCTGCTTTTGCTTGGCCATATGTGGGGGTCCATAGTAGTACGTCACTTACGAGCTCGTCCTTGCTTCTCCAGCAGTGTCCGGCGTGTCTGGCTCGTCTGACCTGTATAGTTTTCGTGATGGGAGGCAGGTGGCCGTACAGTTGGCGTCTCGTGGGGTGTTGTCACCAGGACTTGTTCAATATTGCTCTCAACATTCTTGTGTAGTTGCCGTCAAGTTTCTTCTCCAGCCGTTTGGTTAGCGTCCATGTAGTGCATCCATATAGCAGTATTGATCCAACCGCTGCCTGGAAGAAACTGCGCTTCATTTCATCTGTCAGGTCTGATTTCCATATTCTTGAGAGCCTATCTATAGCCGTCCATGCTTTCGTCAGTCAGTAAAGTTGGTGACCGTAGTCGAGGGCGACCAGAAGGCTCCCTTTTCAGTAGCTACTACAGTAAGGTGTTGGGGAGGGCGCTACTCCTTTCCTTGGATTGCTCTTTACCCTTGATACGTACCTTATATTGCTGAGTGTTAAGCAAGGAGGTATCAAGTACCGTTTTTAAAATCTTTGGTATGACGTGACCTGAGACTGAACCCAGGTCTCCCAAGCCATTGGCGAAGCCATATAACTGTGAGCAAAAAAACAACAAAACTGACTTAAGAAACAACGACACACAAAAATATATATACGAACGTACAGTAAAAATGATTACGCAATTTCTTGGCATAAAATAATCTTCGGCGGGTTGATATGCCATAAAAATCACCCAAAAATCATCTTTTCCAATTCGACTATATTCAAAGTTTCCCTTAAAATAGAGTCTATGCCTTTCCAAGGTTAATGATGGTTCCTTTCACGTGTTTTTATTCCCATTATAGTGTGTTCTAAACCGTACACTTAAATACAGTTAAGTAGGTTTTTTATGGCTTAACTTACGTGGAAACAACACATTAAATCGACTAACATAACCAAGCCTGAGCCAAAAGTGTTTAAGTCTCGATTTGGATATATTGAGAATCAATGGCCCCCTATGTTATGTAAAGTATAAGTAATGTGTTCGTTTTATCATTTCTGAATGTCAATTGAGTCATTTACAAAGCCGTGGAACAGCGTTTGGTGAAAAATATGCAACAAAAATCATTATAAACCACTTTTCATATGTTCGATCATGCACAATACGGTTTCCACATTTTGTGTGAATATATTTTCGATCTTTAGTTGCGCTTGTACTTTCTTTGTCTTTCAAATTTATCGCTCCAATTTTTTAGGATTAGCAATATAAACAGTGAGCCTTGATATTCCAGAGATGAGAAATTTATTCTGATTGAGAGAATTTGATTCTGACTTTTTGGCACGGTCTTATGTTATCGAGTATATTTCTAAACTTCCATTTTCTTACCATCATCACTTCTTAATCTTTTTTTCGCTCTTGTTTTTTTTTTTTTTTTTTTTTTAGGTTTGTGCAAATTATTCTTATTATATAGGAATACTTCATATCAAAACTGTGTGGTAAAATCTCTTAAGAAAAATTACACAAGAAATATATAAATGTGTTATGTTTTGACCTTTTAACCCGGCCAAAAATGCCATTCAAGGTGAGGCACCGGAAGGAAGTGACACATTCTAATGGCAGTTATGAGAGGAAATCGCGTGGGCGGAAATTGGCTGATGTTAATGGGACGAGATAAAAAAATCCCATTATACTCTCATAGACTGACGCACCGGAAGAGAGTGACCTCTGAACTGCATGACAGTTATTTCCGCTCGATGACGATCGCACATGCCATTCCAAAGATAGCGGAAGTGACACATCCCGATCACCAGATATCGGAAGAAATTGCGGAGGCGTGGAGGCGTGTCCATAGCACCGCGTGGGAGTTTGAAGGTAATATAAAGCCGACGAATTGAACAGAAGTCAGTACAGTTGAGTAGAGTTGGAGACGGAGTAGGACGAGATGTAGTAAGGAAAGCCAGCACCCAGCAGAGTGGACTCCAGGGCTCCGGTTGAGCAGCCCTGGAAAACGAGAACGACACAACGCTGACGGCCATAACTTCGGGGTCAAAATATTTCAGTTATGTTCGGTCTCCAGCTCCCTCTCACACGCAAACTTTGAGTAACCCTTTGTACCCTTACAAATAAAGTGAGAGGTAAATATTTTTATAAAGAAGTCTTCCTGAGTCTTTGTCATTGCGTCTGTCTTTATCATTGCGTCGGTTTATTTATTGTGTCGTTATGATACGGCACATGAGAATATAACAAATGTACAATGAAAGCAATTTCCAAAATTCAACGTATAAAATAACTAGTTTGGTTGGTTTGATCTTATGGCATGTCCATATTTACCCCCCCCCCTCGGGCAGGATATGATACAAGGTCTATTTTTAAGCGGAGTTTAACAGGTTTGAATTTGGAGTTTTCCTTCTCCTAGACTAGTTGCCTTACCAAGGCTGAAGAACCCAGCTTGTCCTACTATTTACCCATAGCTGGAGGGAGAATAATTGGATTCATACCTTTCCCAAGAGTATTAGTGCTATGTGAAATGCAATCAGTCTCGTCCAGGGTTTAAACTCGTGTTGCCGCGTCTATTTCTTACGACGATAACCATTACACCACAAGGTTTTATGGAATATAAACCAATGTAGGATATTTAATCCCAAATCAACTTTTACACATTTAAACTTCTATTTCAAACAATTCAGTTTAAAATAAGTACACGTTTTAGTTTTTTTTTATCCGTTAATAAGACCCTATCAGGAGCTACCACACCGGGCCAAAGTGGACCTGGGAGCGAAGACAATCAAGGAGTACTCCACATTCCCCAAATCTCCAACATTATTGGAGTCTCACCATTACATTGTTTAGTGTTGTATACATGACACCTATTGAGGGAGTTTTACCCCTCTGCAGAGATGCAAGTAGTGTATTCTACAGCCCCAGCTGACTGGGCCAAAAATAACCCTAGACAGGTTGATATCCTGTTAAAATCAATCAAAAATGGTAAAAGCATTTTACCTCAAATTTATGGCACTCTTAGATTAGAATTTTTCTGGTGAGAGGCAGAGATATTAAACAAGTGGATTCATTATGTTTTTTCAATGTAAGTATTTCGATACTCAGTCACTGGAAGTAACAAAGTAGTTTGTCTTTTATAAATAGACTTCCTCATAGAAGTAAATTTAGATGAAAATACAAATAAAATTGTTAATTTAAATCAAATCTTCGTTGTCTTTTTACTTTTTAAATTTATTTTTGTTGCCTGTGAATTTTCAACGAAAGAGATTGACAACAGTCCCAAAGACGTTAAGAAAAATTGAATAAAATCAGTTGTAAGGTGAAAGGTAAGTTATAACTTTATCATTTATTCGTCTTCTAAATATATATATATATATATATATAACTTGGACAATGTCACGATGATAATAGAAATTGCTGATGAATAAGTAAAAAACACTGTTTATTTTACTGGCTAACGTACCCGTCAAGAAACACTGACACCAAATGTATTTAACATGTAACTAAGTCTTGAAACGCAAAGGGGGATTGACACATGAAGAAAAAATGTTTAAAATAACAAAACAAAATGATTAAAAAAACAATTGAAGTTAAATACCTAACTGAAAAGATACGGCTAATTTAAAACACACCAAGATCATGGCTAACAAATAACTTCTTAGAGTAGAGGTCACTAACGGGTGATTAGGAAAGCAAAGATTATGAAATGACCAAGAAACAGGTGTATCGGAAAATAATATTCATTCACGGAAAGGATATGATATTTTAAGGGACCAAAATTCCTTGCTTATTTTCTGGCATATCAATTCATTTGGAATATTTTTAGTTGAGAAATTAAAAATATAGAAAGACAAAGTAAATACTTCTATTCATCTCAAAATGTTTGTATTATAAACATACACCCAACCTCTCACTATATATATATATATATATATATATATATATATATATATATGTGTGTGTGTGTGTGTGTGTGTGTGTGTGATCACACATAAATAGACAGAAATGAATGGAAATACATGCATAAATACAAATAAGTATACACATATATTTACAAATATATATACATTATCGTATATATGAATATCATATTTACCAACCCCTCCGCTGGGGCAGGATATGACACAAGGTCAATTTTTAAGCGGAGTTTAACAGGTTTGAATTCAGAGTTTTCCTTCTCCTAGACTAGTTGCCTCACCAAGGCTGAAGACCCAAGTGTGTCTTACTATTTGGGAGAATAGTTGGATTCATACCTTTCCCAAGGGTATTAGTGCTATGTGAAATGTAATCAGTCTGGTCCAGGTTTGAACTCGTGTCGCTGTGTCCGATTCCTACGACGATAACCATTACACCACGGGCACCTCGTATATATGAATATACACACATATTTGTTTATACCAAGATGCATTAATATATACTTATATTAAAATTATATATGGTATCCTTCAATCAAGTTAATCAGGAATAGGGAACAATTCAATCAGGACAAATAAAATATTCAAGTTTAGAATATTTAAATATTCCCGGTAAAGAGCTCAATGTAAATAAATTCACAAAGCAAATAATATTATTTCAAGAAAAGAATTTTAAAAGAACTCATCAGATCCAACTTGAACATTAATTTTGACCATTCTGCCAGATGGTATATGCACAAACGAGAATCTGTCCCAGAGAATAAGATGCACAAAATTCTCTGCGATTTTGAGATCCAAACAGATCAACTACTCCTTGGCGAGAAGACTAGACATAGATGTAATTGAGGGAAAAAAAGAACCTGCCGAATAGAAGACTTTGTCGTCCTGGTCCAACAGTGTGAAAAGCAAAGAAAAAAAGAGATAAATACATAGATCTTGCAAGAGAACCAAAAAAAAAAAAAAAGCTATGGAACGTGAAGATGAGGGTGATTCTCCTGATTTCTGGGCATTTGATAACTCTAGGCTGGTCGGCATAACATTTAAATCAATGAACGAATCATTTGAACACATAAACAATATTTTGTAGGAATTGCATGTACACGTTTTTTAGCGAATAATTTATCAGTGTCCTTATTTTTAAACGAGTTAGAACTTATTTATTTGCATACAGTTAAACAGTTTCAAGTATTGCACACACTAGTAAATTAATTATTTGTTTTCACATGAGTAGCTAAGTGATCGGATCGGGACACTCTGACAGCCCGTTTAGCCAAACGCCAAAAGTAGAAAGAGAGAGAGAGAGAGAGAGAGAGAGAGAGAGAATTAGCTTATCTTCAGACTTCTCTCATCATTTTTCCTATCGTGTACTTTCTCTCTTTCATTTTTTCTTTCCTTTCAACTGATTCAGTGTTTACTTTTATGTTTCCGTTTACTGGTTGATTCAAAAATGTTTTTCATTGTCCAATATTCTTAAGTAGCGCTACAAATGTCTCTCTTCTGGCATTCGTAGCGGATAGTATCTGTGACAATGCCAAAAAGGCCTTGACACCTCCGGTAACACCCGCCTTCTCGTTTAAAAATAGTAAGGTCAGAGTTCGTTGTTCAACGCCTGGTGCGTCTCTCAAAGACAATGCCGACGGAACTGAACATTTTTTTCTTTTTCAGAAACTGTAAACCGACCATGTGCCAGGTGCTAGTCTCATAAGATGCTGGACAAATCCTACTGATGCTAACGTCAGAACTACTTATCAATATGTAGATATATGAGCTAAGCGAATAATTATAGCTCAGTATTATTTATCTTGTCTAGTGGTTAGTGGGCGCACTTGTCATCGCCCCACCTTTGTCTATTTACTTGTGCCTCACACCAGGCAAGATCTGACACAAGATTATTTTTTATAGTGCAGATTTAGGGGAGTTCGGACCTGAGGCATAACTTGTGCTCTGCTGGACAATGCTGGTCATAGGACCACTAGGTGCAATATGAACAATGCTCGCCTTTGTAAATCTCCTGACGTGTATTTTACAGATTCAGCAGACACAGAAGTCCAGTCCAATGTAAATCTATGTTTGTCATTGATACTCCACCCGGCAAGTATGCCAGGCGGCTCAGCCGAAGTCGGCAACCCTAATCCAAGTAAGTATTCGTACCACCAAGAGATGAAATACGAGGTGCATACGATAAGTTTCCAGACTTTTTTCGTACGAGCATTTAAAATTGGCGTAGACTCTTGGAAATTCAGTAAGTTATTACTATACATCTTATGAGATGACAGACCAATTTTTATGATTTCAGCTTCAAATGAACAGCTACAGCAGCAATTGGAATACACCCTATTAAAGCCTGATTGTCACGGCTGGTGAATTTCAAAAATGCAATCGGTCACTTTAGAAGAACGATATGCAATAAAATTTTGTTTTAAACTTGAAAAAAAAAAAAAAGTCACAGAAACGTATGGAATGCTTCAGACTGATTTTCGACCTTCTTGCATTAATCGAGCATCTGTTTTTGAGTGGCATAAGAGATTTAAGGAAGGCAGGGAGTCTGTGAGAGATGATAAGAGGTGTGGGAGGAGTAAGAAAGTCAATACACCAGAGTTGATTGGCCAAAGGCTTAGGGTTAGGGTTAGGGTTATTATGTTGAGGTTTTAAGGGAGTTCAGGAAGAGATTCGGTCGGAAGAGGCCAGCACTCTTCAAATCGGGTCAGTGGCATTTCCACCAGGATAATGCACCAGTCCACAACTCAGTCCTTGTCACAGTCTATTTGACCAAGATAGGAATCAAGACAGTGCCTCACCGTCCCTATAGTCCAGACCTTGCTCCCCGTGACCTTTGGTTATTCCGTAAGCTCAGAGGATGTCGTTATGAGACAATTGAGCAGATGAAAGAGGCTGTGACGAAGGTCCTTGACACGCTCACACAAAAGGACTTCCATGGGGCCTTGCAGACGTTGTTGGAACGGTACAAGTGCTTTGCATCCGGAGGAGATTACTTCGAAAGGGACTATAGTTTCATGTGTGTACTATCAATAAAAGTGCCCATACGATAAAAGTCTGGAAACTTATTGTATGCACCTCGTATATCAGTTTAAGAGAATGTTGAAAATTATTTAAATCTACTTTGATACATTGGAAATAGAATAAGTGCCTCTTCATGAAGTCATAGACGAGGATAATTGAGTTTCATCTATTCTCCCATAACTTGTAGGAATCCCTGTGACGTTGTGGCTAAAGTTCTGGACTGCGATACCTTAGTAAGTGAGTTCGAACTCCAGTAACGCAATTACGTTCACTTTTATACTTATACCCTTCGGAAAGTAATGAAATCTTTTATCTCATCCTAGCTTTGAATTAAATTGAACCTCTGTTCTTCTGTAAAAATATCTTTCGCATTGAATAATCCACGAAGGTTGATCTAACGTCAAACGAAGAAACCAAGTCATGGTTAAGAGAAGAGAGTATTCATTCATTTCCCATTAGCATGAAGTGAAACGTCAACAATTTCGTACATGATTTGAAATTGGGTTACCGATTCTATGATATGAGAGGTAAAACAGTTCAGGTTAGAATGGACCCGAGATTATTGGCAATGAAAGAGTACTTCAAACTCCCTCAGCTCAAGAACTGAAACCTAACCCACAGATAATGGCTACTGTCATACTCAGGGTTACCTCTCAGAAGACGATACAGTCTTATAGTTAGTAGTATTTCTTATGATTGGTTTGACACTCATCGAGATTAGAGTAAGGGTTTTCCACCGTATAAAATTGCATAATCATAAAACTTTCATTGATATAAAATAATCCTACGTGAGTTTGCATGCCATAAAAGCTAAAGTCAAAACAAACTTTGGTTTGGTTTAGTTTTATGGCATATCAACCAATGTAGGTTATTTATTGCCAAATCCTCTTTACACATTATATTTGACTAGGCTATTGGCTTAAAGAGTAGAGTTTTTGCCATTTGTCGGGGAAACTGGGGTTCACTCCCAGGTCAAGTCATACCAAAGAATCGAAAAATGGTACTTGATGCCTCCCTAAGTATTACAAGTTAAGGATCAAGGGTAAAGTGAGGAAATCCAGGGAATGGAGTAGCGCCTTCCCCTACAACTTGGTGTCGTAGCTATTGGAAAAGGAGCCTTCGGGTCACTCTTGATTAAGGTTGCCAACTTTACTTACATATTATGCAATGATTTGTCAACGATATAATTTGTACATAACGTTTGTGATAAAGCCAGAGCTCATTTAGTTGCATACAGTTAAATAGTTATACCTATGATTTGTTGGTTGGTTGGTTGGTTGGTTTGTTGGGTTTTATGGCATATCAACCTTTGTAGGTTATTTAACGCCAAATCCATTTTTATATAAATAATCTGTTCCATTTAAAACAATTCAGTTTAGCGTAAGTACACAGTTTAATTCAAGCAGCTATATGAAACAATTCAGTTAAGTGTAAATACAGTTTTAATGTCGAAAAGCAGTTCTATTTAAAATAATTCAGTTTAGCATAAACACGCAGTTTAAATGTAAATACAGTTTGTCAAAAACATTTCTATTTCAAGCTATTCAGTTTACTCAAACAATTCAGTTTAGCATAAGTATCCTGTTAGTTCTATTTAACCCATAGATAGAGCCCTATCAGGTGCTACCACTCCGGACCAGAGTGGACCTCGGAGCGATGGCAATGAAGGGGTACTCCGCATTCCCCAAAGCTTCAGCATTGCTGGAACCTCACCATCAGATTGTTTAGTGTTATATCCAGGATTTGTAAGTCAATAGTTTTTTGGTAATCTTACTTTAAAAAGCGACAGAGTTCATTTGTTTGCACACAGTTAAATAGTTCCTAGTATTCAATCACGAATAATTATATTTAGTATTCGACATTTTTAACCCTCACGTAAGCGGTTTCAAATATTGCTATCAAATATAAATAGTTTTATTTGCACACAGTTAAATGTTTTCAAGCATCTCGACGTAATATTAACGACTTAATTTAGGGACACAGTTAAAGAGTCTGAAGAATTGCTAATCAACACTGATATTTCTATTCAATATTACTAATTTATTATCACACAGTTCAATGGTTTCTATTATTGATATGTATGTAATTCAATCAAATACAATTCATTTGTCTATTCACAGTTAAATGGTCTAATAGTCCTGTGTCTAACAATTTGATTTAACGTTAGTTATTTGTTTATATACGGTTTAAATGTCAAACATTTCTATTTGAACCATAGATAAGGACCCTATCAGGAGCTACCACTCCAGACCCGAGTGGACCTGGGAGTAATTGGAATGAAGGGGTACTCTATATTCCATAACGCTCCTGGGCTAGAGCCTAACTATCAGAGGGTTTAATATCATATCCAGGACACTCTTTGGGAGAGTCTTACCCTTTTACAGGGATGCAGTAGTATTCTTCAGCCTCAGCTGACTGGACTGTGCACAGATATGATTATGTAGACTAATGTTTGATATACACATGCAGAAACTGTGCTTGGGAATAAAAAAAAAATGGTATAAAACTAAAATTTTATCTAACTCCCCAAAGACCACAGGACCAACTTCAGGTATTGCAATACAACAAAAAGGCTTTTTTTAAAAATAGGAGATGTTGCTCTTTCAGAAGGCTACAAAGGTATGCTAAAATAGAGTGAAAAGAAGTTTTTCTTATTTTTATTCTCTTATATATATATATATATACCTTGGGAAAAAATCATTTAGAAATATACCTTAGTATTGGTTCGGTAAACCGTCTAGGAGAAGGAAACTTGAATACTAATTGTTTTATTCCTCTCAAAATTTGATCTTTCGTTAAATCCTGCCTGTGCTGGAGGGGCTAGGTAAATAAATACTATACATATTTATTCAAGCGTGTATACACACGCACATTATATATATATATATATATATATATATATATATATATATATATATTCGCACATAAAAATAATGCATACGCACACATACAGTATCTACAATGATAGCAAAAAAATTGCAACAACCGAAATATTTGTTGCTATTCATTAAAGATTAAACATACAGGTAATGTAGTAGATTTACGGTTGATAGTCTCACGTGCAGATCACCTTGTCCGCTTATTCAATGCCGAACCCCATTCTTAAAGAAAAAAATAGTCACGGTACTATTTAACTGTGGGTGTAATTTCATAACTTTTCAAAGCGTGTTAAAGAGAAAGTGAACTTAATAGCGGGACTGGAGTTCGAACTAGCTTAATACGATGTCGTAGTCCAGCAAGTTAGCTACAAAACCATTACCCCAGCCCGGTGGACCCTCCAGGACTTTCGCACTATTCCTGCAACTACGTTATAAGATGGCTGAAAGATGCATTTTTTACACCCGGATAAAATTCAACGTTCGGTTTTCGGGTGTTACAATTTTATTTTCCGTTCGTATAGTATATAAGAAAATAATGATGATGATGAACAGGTAGGCTTGGATTTTAGTTTTATTCCAAGGCAAGTAACAAATCAATTAAAGCGAGAGATAGAAAAATGACGCGAACATAAATCACGTGACTGGCTTAGATTATTTGGTGAGCGTTCTATTATATTCATATATCATTTGGGATATTCATGGAAGAAGTGGGGTCGAAAATGTCGTTACTTCGCAGCACGCAAATATAAGGATCATACATCACAATTTTCTTCCGAACTGATTAAACGTGTTCTGGAGGTGAGTACAAGATGAATTATCAAGAAATTCATGAATGATGTATTTTTGCCGAGCAATAACGAAATTACCTATGCTTTATAAGCCCATGTCTATACATCTTGGTTTCAACATCAGCTGGTTTCGTTGGTCTTAGTTTTTGAAAGGGGATCGCTCTCTGCAAGCTTCTTTGTTCTTTCTGTCCCTTTGCCTGGGGATCTGTTGGGTCGCGGCACAGGAGGGCCACGTGCAGATATCTATAACGTTTTCGGACGGATCTGCAAAATACCAGTCCCCCCTCCACTAAAAACGTATCTGATTTCTATCATGAATCCATCATTTCAAAATAGTGTTTGCGTAAAGACCAAGACAAGTCAAGAAGGAAAACTATTTCTGTTGTAGACCAAGAGAACACTGAAAGAGATTTTTTTTTAAATATCTAATTTTAGAGACGGCACAATACTCAAAATTGATTACTTACTGTCAAATAATTCCGAAGACACCGGTTACAGTCAGACCTCGAAGATATGAGCCTGTTCAGATATCCAATAGGTGACCACTTGAGAACAACAATAACTTTAAGCAACCTAAGATCTTCATAACAGCTTATTGAAAAACAAAGAAAACAAAAACAAACGAACGAAAAACAAACAAAAAAAAAACAACATAATGCCGCTAGATCATAGAAGTTAAGCAGAAATGAGCCTATTCATAAATTAGATGGGTGACCACTTGAGAACACGAATAACTTTAAGCAACCTAAGACCTTCATAACGGACGAAGCAATGCTTAACGAAAAACAAAATAAAAGAAAAAGAGATAAGTAAACAAGAAAAAAACCCAACATAATGCCGCTGGATCACAGTAGTTAAGCAGCAATGAATCTGTTCTGTATCTAGATGGGTAACCACGTAACAACATCAGATACTGTGAGCAACCTGATGTCTTCGTAGCAAACTTTGTCAAAACAAAACGAAACAACATAATGCCGTCAGATCATCGAAATTAAGCCGCGATGGGCCAGTTCAATATGTAGATAAGTGGCCACATAATAACGCCAGACACTGTCAGCAAACAAATAATCTTCTGCTAAAAACAGGCAAGGCTTAGTTAAAAACAAAAAAAACAAAAAAAAAAAAAAACAACAACGCACCCATACAATTATGCCGTCAGATCACCTCAGTTAGGCCGAAATGAGCGTGTTGAAAACTTAAATGAAAGACCATTTGAGAACATTAGAAAGTGTAAAAGTCAAAGAACTGTTCAAAGCTAAATATACTAAATGATTGCAGACATCAAAATTAAAACTATCAAAGAAAATAAACAAATACTTGTGGAACATTTCCGTTCATCTACGATTTAAACAGATGTCAAATTCAAAATAAATTCAGAATAAAAAATGCATTAGACAAAGCGACGGTAATAATAGTTTTGTTTGGTTTGTTGGGTTTTATGGCATATCAACCTTTGTAGGTTATTTAACGCCAAATCCATTTTTATGTAAATAATCTGTTCTATTTAAAACAATTCAGTTAAGCATAAGTACACAGTTTAATTGTCAAAAACATTTCTATTTCTAACTATTCAAGCTGTTATATGTTACAATTCAGTGTAAATGCAGTTTTAATGTCGTAAAACAGTTCTATTTAAAATAATTCAGTTAAGCATAAGCACGCAGTTTAAATGTAAGTACGATTTAATTGTCAAAAATATTTCTATTTCAAGCTATTCAGTTTACTCAAACAATTCATTTTAGCATAAGTATGCTGTTAGTTCTATTTAACCCATAGATAGGGCCCTATCAGGTGCAACCACTTCGGGCCAGAGTGGACCTGGGAGCGATGACAATGAAGGGGTACTCCGCATTCCCCAAAACTCCAGCATTGTTGGAACCTCACTATCAGATTGTTTAATATCATATCCAGGACACTCGTTAGGGGGAGGGGTCTTACCCCTCTGCAGAGGTGAAGTCAGTGTATTTTACAGCCCCAGTTGACAGGGCAAAACGGTAATAATTGAAACATATTAAGATAACTCGATAAAGACTCTCTAAACACTTACCCCAAATGTCTTAAACATCAAACTCTGAAATCAATAAATACCTCGCCAATCACGGATAATTTGAAACACATAATCGGTGAGACTTGCTAGAATCCTCTCACGAGATGAAAACTGAGTTCTGTACATTACTTTAAACCAAATTTGTATTGGCTTATTTGTCACAAGAGCAGTTTTAGCAGTTAATTAACCCTTTCTTGTCACAAGCAGGTTTATTCTTTGGAAAAAAAGTTTTACGGCGGAAAGTGAAATTCGACCTGTATAAATTTAATAGCTTCTGACCCAGAAAGCTTGGCTGTTTAAGAAATGGACAATTTTCTAAGGATTTTTTTATTTTATTTTATTGAACTTCCATTAATTCTGGTGAGAAAATCAGGTTTGCAGTACGTTTATATCTAAAGCGTTTATTTCTGTAGCTGATTCTTAAGAATTGATTGGATATCAAGTATTCCTAATAATTACTAATAATTCGCGCAGAGTTGCAAAGTTTCAAGATTTCCTATTTAATATAAATAGTCTCTACACAATTTTATTGTTTCAAGTAACTTTTTGTATGTGATAATCATTCGTTTGTAAAAGTTTTATATCAGGTAAATAATAATAATAATAATAATAATGGATATATTATGCGAGTATAGTGTTCACCAAGGGCCTGGGATATCGGGGCTCGATCTCAGGTTGAGTAAAACCAAAGACTCAAAGATGGTACTTGATACCTCTTAGGTTAACACTCAGCACTATAAGGTACGGATCAAGGGTAAAGTGAAGAAGTTAAGGGAAGAGTGCCACCCTCCCTTACACCTTGAGGTAGTAGCTATTGAAAAGGGTGCCAGCGTGTCGACCTCGACTTCGGTCGCTAAATTTACTTATATATAATCAGGTGATGCTGACTATACCGAGTTCACGGATTCTCTTTCCCCATCGATTTCTATCACTCATAGCTCCTGAAAGCTCTTCTAGACGGTATCTTGTGTCGGCACAGAAATTATGCTATTCGTGATTGCTTATCAGCTATATGTATTCTAATTGTTTGGGGTTTGTTTTTTTTTTGGTATGTCTGGGCCACTTCTTTCTGGGCTTTCTTAAGTTTCTGCGCGTGGGCTTTTGTTGGGTCCCTTTTTGAGTAAGGCTTCTATTTAAGTTATCTCGTTTCCTCCAAAGTACCCGTGACTTCCATGGGATTCTACATTTGGCTCTTGGTTTTGTTAGTATGCACTCTGCTGCTGCTTCAATGGGGCCGATAACAAAATTTTCATATTCGTCTTTCGGATTACGTAATTCAGATATCTTGAAGAGTATATTACTAAGATCCCTATTGGTAAGTGGGGACCAATCACACGTTATATAATAAACAATTATAGATACAAATAACTATTCTTCATAGTGTTCGCCAATGGTCCGGGAGACCCGGGTTCAATTCCAGGTCGCGTCATACCAAAGACTTTTAAAATGGTACTTGATATCTCCTTGCTTAACACTCAGCAATATAAGATACGTATCAAGGGTAAAGTGGAGCAATTCAGGAAAAGGAGTTGCTCCTTCCCCTATACTTCGGTGTAGTAGCTATTGAAAAGGGGGCCTTTGGGTTTCCCTCGACTACGGTCGCCAACTTTACTACTTACTATTTTTCATGCAAACAATTTACAGTTATATATAAATTATTCATATTTTAATCAATTTGCATGTTTTCAAGTATTCTTTCTTAATACTAATAATTATATGGGTTCAAGAATTATTTTCTATTTATTAAAAGTAATTTCTTGGATCAGTTATATGCTTTCAAGTAACTTATAATAATCCTAAGTAAACAATTATAGCTTCTAATAATCATTCTTAATACAAATAATCTGCCCAGTTATATTGTATCAAGTATTCCAATTTAATACAAATAATTTTTACCGGTGGTAAAAAAACCCAAAAAAAACCCAGCCATTTTTAAAAGAAAATTGGTACAGTTTACTAATGTCATTTTAAAATTTGAGATGTTTTATTGTGCTTTCTACTAAAAGAAAGAGTTCCAGTCGTTCGAAAGCTAACACACAAAAAAAAAAAAAAAAAGATGACCTGTGAATAGAATGTTCTGTTTTCAGATACAAAAAGAAAATCTGTCAAATTTTGCAAAAGAGTTCAAAACTGGTGATGGGAAGATTATATTGTATAATTACCTTCACAAAAGAAGCCCAAAGAAAATGGAAATTTATAAAAAATCTACGTAAAGTAGCCTTTGTTATACCCCCCACCAAAAAAAAAAACATCAACGATCGATTGCATTTTCTAGCAGAATATTGTAATTTTGATACAAAGTGATTTGAGAACATATCGTCTGATTAGGCAAGATCTTTGACTTTATAGTGACGTCTGGAAAGTTGTCTTTGATGATCAAGTGAAAGATTATTTTTAAGATATCTGAAAACAACGGTTAAAGATGGAAATAGTGGAATAATGGTGTGTGGAAGTTTCTCGTCTTCCGGAGTTAGAGAACTAATTCTATGTGACAAGCATATTAATGCTGAAGAATATATTAATATTTTTGAGAATGAACTACAACTAACTACTGACAAACTGTTCTCTTTGGTAAATTGAGCAGATATCATTTTAAAAACATAACGCATTCCCCCAAATTAACACAATGTTGTTTTCTAAAAACTCATTACAATTGATTGCTTAAATCCAACTGGAAAAAATATTTGAGGTATAATAAAATAAAAACAGTCTAATGAAAATACGTTGTGAGAAGCAATTAAAAATAGTTGGGAAAACATTTCTAGTCAACAATAAGAGACTCCTACTGACAGCATGTTTAAAAGGAATTGCTTTGCACAAAAAGTCCTATGGTAAAGTTATTCCCTAGTAAGGAGAAAAAAGACTTGGGGAAACTCCTCGTGACATTGTAATTTACGAAGCTCTTTGCTTCGATGTGGTGCAAAGCCGAATGAATGGGGCACCCAATGAGACTCGAACTCACTCTTTCAGGTTTACTGGTCAAGCTTGCAAACCATTACACTATCCGAGGTGCCCAACTCCTCGTGACATTAGAGCCTAGAAATAAGCAAGTTCGAATTATAGTCACGTGATTACGTTCTCTTTTAGATTAATACTCTTGGAAAAAGTTAAGAACTCCTTATCCTTCCAGCTATAAGTTAAATAGTACCATAACTGTACTTCTACAAGAATGGCTTTGGCATGAAATAACTTATGAAAGTTGATATACCTTGTTTTGTGTTTTTCTTAACTCTTCTTCAATAGAATTATAAATACGACCCAGGGTATTTTTTGCTTCCTCTGTTAGTGGGGTTTAAAATATCCTGACAGTATCTCTTCCAGAGGGGTAAGTTTCCTTTAAAAAGGTATGTCCTGGGTATGTCACTAAACTGCACCTATTTGTGAGGCTCCAGCTCTGGATTTTTGAGGTGTATGGAATACACTTTCATTGTCATTAGCCCGAGAACACAGCTGAAAAACTGATATGATAAAGTTCATTGCCATTACTCCCGAGTCCACTCCAACCCAATGTGGAAGTACCTGTTAGGGTCTTACGTATAGGTCAAACAGATCGGTCTACAAATTATTAGTTGTAGAAGTCACTGCTCTAACGTGCAGAATAGACAACAAGAATAACAACACTTACCGGCTAAGCGGCCCCAGCAAGTGTCCAGCTGGCAGACAAAAATAAAAAGCGCGCTAATTAAATACCGAGCTATAATATGACTGATAGAATTCCTACGTTAGTATTAGAAATATTGCTTTTAGTAAAGTACTCATTAATAAAAATGTTTTAAAAACAATTTAAAATATTCCGTAACACTTGTGAGGAATTTAGAATTTGATTGGTGACTGATGACGTTGGATTGAAAAAAAATTCTCTGATGAAGCGTAGCCGAAATAGAGGGCCCGTTTTTAAGAATTTTTGAATATTCTAAATCTTTTTAAAAATATTTTCGTCGTGAGCATGCTACTGAAAGCAATATACTTATTAGAATTCGATAGGAATACTTGATATAACTGAAATTTCTTTCTATTAAGAATATTTACTCGTAGATCTAATTATTTAATAAGGATTAATATTATTATTATTATTGGCCTAGCGGGTAGAGTGTTCGCCAATGGTCCGGGAGAACTGGGTTCAATCCAAAGACTTTTAAAATGGCAATTGATGCCTCCTTGCTTAGCACTCAGCAATATAAGGTATATATCAAGGGTAAAATGGAGCAATCCAGGGAAAGGATTAGCGCCCACCCCTACACCTCAGTGGAGTAGCTATTGAAAAGGGAGCCTTATGGTCGCCCTCGACTAAGGGAGACACCTTAACTAATTACTTTACCATTATTAGTTACTTGAAATCCTATGTGTGCAAACAAATCATTATTTGCTTTAATCAATATAATTGTGTAAATTTATTTGTATTAGATTATAATATAAGAAACCATATAATGCGAAAAAATGATTTCTGTTATAGAAAATCAAGAGCAATTGAAGACATTAATGCAATGAAGCTTTCAAAATATACTTACGATTATACGTAATTCAACATTTAAAAATGAACCCAGTTTCGGCATTAAATAACTCATGATGAGTTAATATGCCATTAAATTACCGCAATACAATAACCATATAAATGTGTATGAGTCTGTATTTGTAGCACCTGAACTTAAACTACTCTAATCAAATTATTTGTATTCGGTAGGGAAAATGATATATGACAAATATATATATACAAGTTGTTGTCTCCCTTTAGTCGAGGGCAACCAGAAGGCTCCCATTTCAATAGCTACTACACCGAGGCATAGGGGAAGGCGCTACTCCTTTCTCTGAATTGCTCCACTTTACCCTTGATACGTACCTTATATTGCTGAGTGTTAAGCAAGGAGGTATCAAGTACCATTTTTAAAGTCTTTGGTATAACGCGACCTGGGATTGAATCTAGATCTTCCGGACCATTGGGAAAATAGCTACCCCCCCCCAAAAAAAATGTAAATATGAATGCAATTCTCTAAACTCTAGCCACGAAATAACCCTTGACAAGTTGACATGCATTTAAAATTATTCAAACTTCTTGTCTTTAAAACTTCCCTCTTGAAAAAAAAAATGCATATCTTCTTTTTCCTCAATTGAATGCAGTTGTTGCGGTGAAAGACCTAAATGTTTTTCACACCCAATGCACACAATCATGGCTTCCGCTACGTTGTTGATTGCCTTCTTATTTTTCCTGTAGTGTATGTCTTCGCTTTTTTGATTGAGAAATTATTTCGAGTAATGTATAGCTTTGCAAAGACGGATCTAATTTGATATGTTTTTCACTTGTAGCAGGAATTTACAAAGAGAAATCTATAATTACTTTGTGGTCTTGCGTCGTGACAAGATGGAATATTGAAACAAGGCAGTTTTTTATTGAAATAATATAGAAGATTTATTTTATGTTCCTCTTTATCGAGATTTTGTCCACTTTCTTGCGTAATATAACGTTCGGAAATTTACCGAGTGTCTTTTTTGTTTTAACTGATTTTTTAAGGCTATCGTTTTTAGCAATCAATTGTATTATTGAAGTGTATCGATTAGATTAGAGAGTGTATGCTCAGCTGAACCATATTAAAGAGAAAGCGATGTTTAAGACGTGTTTGCTTTAACCGGATACAACTAAAAAGAATGGAGAAATAGAAAGCTATTTCGTTGGCACACAACTCAGTTTTTTCCTCATTAGAAGTTCACCTAAAGATACTGTTTTTTTTTAATTAACCACGCATCAAATTCTCCCCCAGGGTCAGAGTGGTGTACCTGTATCTATTGAAATCTAGTCATCAACCAGGAGTACCGACATCACGGGCTCTTTAGCAAACCTCGTCATAAATTTTCATCATCGAATCTGGCAAGTCTTCTAGACAGTTTTCAGTGTCTACACAAAACTCGTGACAAAGTTTTTGCTGGTCTGCCAACACTTCTGCGTCTGTAAAAGAGTTCATTGGATGATGTTGCTCATGAGTTCGTATTTACTTCTCCATCAGTACTCATCTTACTTGGATGGTTTTTGAAATAGGCGATAAGTGGTCGTACAGTTGCTGTTTTGTAAGGTTGCTGCGTTCAAGATTCGATCCAGATAAAACGCTTGTCTAGTTCACGTGTTTTTTTTCTTTAAGCGTTTCGTTAGGAGTCCAAGGGGTGCGACCATATAGTAGTTCTGAAGTAGCTACAGGTTAGAAAGTTCTACACTTTATTTTATGTAGGAGTTCAGATGCCTATATAGTCGATAACCTGTCAATAACTGTTCATACTTCCCCTAAGCCTATGTTGACATAGTTTTAAAAATATTGTCAAATACGAGGATCATTGAATAAGTTTCCAGACTTTTTTCATATGGGCACTTTTATTGAAAGTACACACAGGAAACTCTAGTCCCCTTCGAAGTAATCTCCTCCGGCTGCAATACACTTGTACAACAACTTCTGGAAGGCCCCATAGAAGTCCTCTTGTATGAGCGTGTCAATGACCTTCGTCAAGGTCTCTTTCATCTCCTCAATTGTCTCATAACGACAGCCTCTGAGCTTAGGGAATAACCAAGTCACAGTGAGCAAGGTCTGAACAATAGGGAGGGTGACGAACTGTGTTGGTGCCCATCTAGGTCAAATAGTCTGTGACAAGGATGGAGTTGTGGACTGGTGCATTGTCCTGGTGGAAATGCCACAGACCCGATTTGAAGAGTGCTAGCCCCATTCGACAGAATCTCTTCCTGAACTCCCTTAAAACCTCATCATAGTAACCCAAATCGTAACCCTAACCGTTTGGCCAATCAACTCTGGTGTATTGACTTCCTTACTCCTCCCACAACTCTCATCATCCCTCAAAGACTCCCTGCCTTCCTTGAATCTCTTATGCCACTCAAAAACTGATGCTCGATTCATGTAAGATTCTCCAAAAGCATTCTGCGGCATTCCATATGTTTCTGTGGCATTTTTTCCAAGTTTAAAACAGAATTTTATTGCATATCGTTCTTCTAAAGTATCCTCACGTCCAGATTGCATTTTTGAAATTTACCAGCTGTGACAATCAGGCTTTAGTATGGTGTATTCCAATTGCTTATGTACCTGTTCATTTGAACCTGAAATCATAAAAATTGGTCAGTCATCTCATAAGATGTATTGCAACAACATAGTGAATTTTCAAGAGTCTACAGCAATTTTAAATGCGTGTACAAAAAAGTCTGGAAACGTATTGAATACACCACGTATGAAGGATTTGAATTTGATACTAGACTGATTGCAACAGCATATCAACCAGTCTTGGGTTATTTTATGCCGACAGGTTAAGGAATCGCATTGATTGTACATACATATTTACATTTTTTGTATAGCAGTTTTGTATGAGTTTTTTTTTTGCTCACTGGCCGATCGGGTACGAATATTTTTTTAAATGGATCTATTTGATCCATAGATAGTACTCTAATTTTTTTTATCCATAGATAGTACTTTAATTTTTTTAATTAAATTTTTTTTTTAATAGATAGTACTCTAATTTTTTTAAATAGATCTATTTGATCCATAGATAGTACTCTAATGCGAACTACCACTCCCGGTCAGAGTACACCCGGGAGTAATGGCAATGAAGGAGTACTAGACACTTCCTAGAGCTGGAACTTTGCCATCAAATGCAGCTTTGAGTCATAACCATGACATCCCTTTTTGAGCGAGTGTGTATGTGTGTGTGGGGTCTCAATCCCCCGCAGGTGATACAGTAAGCGTACTCTAACCCTCACCAACAGAAGAGTAATAAAACTTGAAGAACCACATTCAGTTGTAACAGTCTACGTGTTTCATCAAGTCTAAAAATAAAATTACTCTTTCCAATAAAACGACCAAATCATGTCATTTTCTAGAATAACTTTTCCTTATTTTACCGCCAAACCCTAGAGGGTCTGTGACGAGCTCATCTTCTTCAAGTCTTGAAGAGAAAGAGAATAAACTTTGACTATTTTATTGCCACTCCAACTGCTAAATCTGCATGAAAACAAATGACTGGTGTTTAATTGAATTGTTAGCGATACATTTTAATACTTGGAACCATTTAACTTTGTTGATTCATGCTAAATTGAATTGTCAGAAATAGAACGGTTTGACATTTAAAAATGATTGATGTTTGATGGAATTATAAAGTATACATAGCAATACTTGGAATAATTTAACTTCTGCTGACTTTTGCTAAATTGAATTATTTGAAAAAGAACTGTTTGATCATTTAACTGTGTATTTACAAACATATGATTGATGTTTAATTGAATTGTTAGTGATATATAGTAATAATTGGAACCATATAATAATGTGCAAATCTATGAGCTTAGGATCGTTTACAAATTATATATATATATATATATATATATATATGAAGGTTGCAGGAAAAATATAATCCAAATAGGTGAATATATCATGATGTAAAGTCGACGTTAACGTTTCGGTTTCAGTAACCATCATCAGGACTTGGATATGAAATAGTTCACATATCGATGGGTGCTTGCTGAGATGACAGGAGCAAATGAGAAATATACAACGAAAAGATACATAAACGTGCACATAGCGTTCAAAGTTCAAAAGTCATCAGAACGTGTTTGGCACCTTCATACTGTCGGATTTTATCCATATTTACTTTCATACTGTCTTTTCGGAAAAAACAAATACCAAATACATTCTTACATAACATTTAACATGGATGATTCCAAATGATCTATACATATGAAAACTTATTTGTTGCGTATTTCTCAATAAACAGGAGGTTTTGTCTCGTTTCTTTGAAAAATCCAACATTTTCAAATATTTTTCCACGTGCCAAACACGTTCTGATGACTTTTGAATTTTGAACGCTATGTGCATGTTTATCTATCTTTTCGTTGTATAATTCTCATTTGCTCCTGTCATCTCAGCAAGCACCCATCGATATGTGAACTATTTCATATCTAAGTCCTGATGATGGTTACTGAAACCGAAACGTTAACGTCGACTTTACATCATGATATATTCACCTATTTGGATTATATTTTTTCCTGCAACTTCATACTGTCGGATTTTATCCATATTTACTTTCATATATATATATATATATATATATATATATATATATATATTTATTATTCGGTCCAGTTAAACCAGAGCTGGGAGTAATTCCTTCAGGACAAGAAAATCATTCAAAAACTGAACATTTAAATTTTCCTGGTGGAGAGCTCAATGTAATTAATATTACAGAGCAATACTTTCTTTAAAAAAAAAAAAAAACCCAAAGACCGGTTATCTTAGGATTATAAATTTATTTCCATCCTGTTTTGTGTTTCTGATGTAAACCAAAAAAGTATAAGCATTAATATTTCCCTTACAAAAAATTTATTATATAAAAATAACATAAAAAAGTTCATTATCGAACTTAACAAAAAATGAAAATAAATAAAGTTAAATTACCATAATTCCAACCGACGGTAAAATTAGATAAATAAAAATAAATAAAATAAATAAACAAATAAAAAAACGGAAGTAAAAAAAAAAAACGAGGAGATAACTCTTCACCCTTCTTCCATCCCCCCCCCCGTGTCTATTCTGATTTATTTTAACCATAAGATCTGAAGAAGTCCTGTTATATTTTTCTTCGTGTTTTTGGTTTACATCAGAAACACAAAACAGGATGGAAATAAATTTATAAACCTAAAGTAACCGGTCTTTGTTTTTTTTTCTTAAAGAAAGTATATATATATATATATATATATATAAAGATTTAGCATCAAGTGACCTACAATGGTTGATATGCTAAAAAACATACACTGAAACTGCTAAACCAAAAAATCAGTTCCGAATTTCATCAACGATATCAAACTTTAATTCTAAAACAAATTCACGACTAACAAACAAATATACAGTTTTAAAAAAGCATTAACAAAAAACATTTATCTAAACTGTTCTCATAAAAAAATCAACGCACACACGAAAATATTTGGAAATCTTTGCTTATTACCAAAAATATATAAGTACCTAAGACAACACCATCTGTTCAACCCAACCTCCTGTTATTTGATCTACTTCTAAGTCTTGTTTATAATTCATTTAGACATTGATTTTTTATCAGTTACCCTGAAGACTTCCCTGCTACAATATTAAGCTACAGGTTCTTTCAGTTATTAGTTATGTTGATTTGCTTCACACTCAATAATCGTAATACGGTAATGACGGTCAACTACAAAGTGTTGAAACGAGAATCTTGAATCGAATAATCGATTCTTTATTTAACCACGAAATTTCAGTTATACAACCTCTAAAAAATTATAGAATTAGCACACTTAGATTTTCTCCATAGATTTTTGTTTATTTTGCAGTAAAGTAGTTGTCTCCTTTTAGTCGAGGGCAACCAGAAGGCTCCCTTTTCAATAGCTACTACAGCGAGGTGTAGGGGAGGGCGCTACTCCTTTCCCTGGATTGCTCCACTTTACCCTTGATACGTACCTTATATTGCTGAGTGTTAAGCAAGTAGATATCAAGTATCCTTTTTAAAGTCTTTGGTAGGACTCAACCTGGGATTGAACCCAGGTCTTCCGGACCAGTAAATAAACAAATAAACTAAATACAAAACAGTTTTATTTAATATCTGAACATTGTGGCTTCATAAAATATTCGTTAAACAACTTAGATTAAATTATATAGATTAATGGTAAACGTTTTTAAAAAGGTGCGCAGAGGAATATATGGAATTTTGAGGAAAACTTATCGAATTCATAGATGATATGAAAGAAAAGAAGATGAATAAATAAAATAAAATAGAATAGAATCATACAGAATTGGATAAGGATAGTAGGATGACCTTTTTTAAGATTCTATGACAACCTTAATTCTTTCGGGCATATATTTCACTAACATAAAACAATATACTTTATCAAAATTTTCTTTAATAAAAATAAAATATAAAATACTTTAATAGTACAAATTCTATTGTTTTCAGGAAAGTAGGTGCCACTGCGCTGTTAAAAGAAGGTTTGGTTGGGTTTTATGGCATATCAACCTTTATAGGTTATTTAAGGCCAAATCCATTTTTATGTAAATAATCAGTTCTATTTCAAATAATTCAGTTTAGCGTGAGTACACAGTTTGTCAAAAATATTTCTATTTCAAACTATTCAGTTGTTTCAAGCAGTTATACATAACAATTCAGTTTAGAGTAAGTTCAGTTTCAATGTCAAAAAACAGTTCTATTTCAAATAATTCAGTTTAGCATAAGCAAGTAGTGTAAATGTGAGTACAGCTTAATTGTAAAAAACATTTCTATTTCGAGCTATTCAGTTATATAACTAATCGAGTCACAGTTTGATTGACCGTTCATTAAAAGAAAGAATTTCCTCTATACATATTTACCCAACCCCTCCGCTCGGGCAGGATATGACACAAGGTCAATTTTTAACCGGAGTTTAACAGATTGGAATTCAGAGTTTTCCTTCTCCAAAACTAATTGCCTCACCAAGGCTGAAGAACCCAATCTGTCCCACTATTTACCCATAGCTGGAGGGAGAATAATTGGATTCATACCTTTCCCAAGGGTATTAGTGCTATGTGAAATGCAAATCAGTCACGTCCAGGATTTGAACTCGTGTTGCCATGTCCATTTCCTACGACGATAACGACTACACCACGGGCACCTTCATAAACACATAGTTAATTTCCTCTATAGATTATCGGATAATCTTAAAGCTGTAATTTACCAAGCTAAGTTTGGCACAAGATTACAAGTATAAGACCTTCAGTAAAGCAGTTATCTGTTAGACGATTTTGATTTCATTATATTACTGAACACACCCTTAAAAACAAGTTAAACATTGCTTAGGTCTGGATTAAAGCCACACTATGAGGGTGAGATGTGAGGTTCGAACTTACGATTTAGTTTGATTTCTTTGTTTAATGACGTATCAACCTTCGTGGGTTGATTAAAGACAAAGCCATCCTTCTAAAAGGATAGTAGTAGTACAATTTAACCCATAGATAGGATGACTATGGAGTTCATACCTTCTTCACTGGTATATGTTCAAAAGTGAACGTAAAAGCGCGACTGAAGTTCGAACTCGGTGTCCAGCACCGTAGCCACTGCATAATAAGGATCCCTCATTTACGCAATTGTAATTAGTCGGCAAAACTGATTATGTAAATATAATACTGCATCGCGGTTATCAGAATAATTGTGACTGTATTTATACAACGGCTTCGCCTCAACAGAAAGTGGCACAAGGTAAATATTTAAGTGGAGTACAGCTGTTTTGAGTTCAAAGTTTTTCTTTTTCTAGACTGCTTAACTAAACAAAGCTAAAGAACGCAATGTGCACTACTATTTACCCATAGCCGGGTGATAAAAGTTGGATTTTCACGGGCATTAACTTGGGAAACAATCTCGTAGAGGATTTTAACATGGGCCGTCGGTGCCATTTCTAACAACGATAGCCATCACGCTAAGAGCACCTCAGTAGTTGAGAATCAGAGTTGTCCATCTGAATCAAATGAACTGACGATACTGCTGACTTTTTTTCGAAAATGTTTCTGTCTGATATGTTATTTGTTTTTGACACAAAATACATAATCTTATTCCAAAGGAATACGTCATTCGAATGATACCCTAGATTTTCGAAAACCTGATCACCGATTAATCAGGTTCATTCAAGCTTCTTTAATCTTTTACTAGATTCCCTGTATGGTATTCTTCTGTCTCTATTTACAGTGCATTTCATAAAGGATTCGACTTAAGGATAAATGCACCTAAATTTTATGCTGCAGTATCCGACTAGTGATAAGATTATACCTCGATGCAAGAGAATTTAACTGTTTTAATGATTTTGACAAGCGCTAACTTCATTCGAGCATTCATTCTTTTTTGTGATTTGTCATATGCAAATACAACAATATTTAGCAATTGAAATGAGCGCATCATTTACTGGCTTCATTTTGGAATCCATTCCTTTGTGTTATGTCAGCCATATTGCTTTCTATGGACAGCTGTTGTGGTGGTTTATTTCACTGATAAATCTTATGTGTAATAGACAAATATGATTTTAAAAGTTCCCAGTCTACACAATCCAATGTGACAAGAACGTTGCATTTGGTTGATCAATTTTGAGAGACTGACATTGTACTGGATTAAAAGCTCAGTTCATATGTTGTGTTTTGTTAGTTTTATGTTCATTGTCATATATTTTATAAATCATACAAAAGGTATATGAGATAACTTTAATGAGGAATTGCCTATGTACAAGTCGACAGAGTAGTTTGGGGGGTGTTGTTGGTTGTATTTTATGGCATATCAACCTTTTGGGTCATTTAATGCCGGATCCTGTTTATACAAAGTGCGGCAAAAGTAAATTTATCATTTTAAAACAAAACAGCACTTTTTAAACTTATTTCTATTGATTCTTTCCTTAAACTTCTACAATGCGTTAATTCAGTTTCTTTCTCTAATTGAACAATAATATATTGCAATAAAATACAATCAATATTTTTGTTTAAAAAGAATACACATTTCAAAATGAGTGTTACTTAATTCGCATTCTCTCTCTCTCTCTCTCTCTATATATATATATATATATAAACACAGAGAGTGAGATTTGTGGTTTGGTTTGGTTTCTTTGTTTAATGGCATATCAACTTTTGTAGGTTATCTAATGCCAAAGCCATTCTCCTAGAAGAAAAGTAGTGATACTATTCAACCCATAGTTGGGAGGATAAGAGGGTTCAGACCTTTCCCATGGGTATTTGCCTGAAAGTGAACATAATAGCGTGACTGGAGTACAAACTCGCTTACTACGATTCCGCAGTCCATCGCTTTAACCATTACACCACGAGGACACCCCCGAGAGATTTTTAAGCGACTAATTTGTTGGTATCATTTGAAAAAGACACAGACTTTATTTGTTTGCAAAAAGCTAAATAGTTTCAAGTATTGTAATCCAAGTAGCAATTTAGTTAATATTAATTATTTGTTTACACATAGCTCAATGGTTTCAAGTGTTGCTATTTATTAGTTTTACACATTAAAATGGTTTCAGGCATTTCTATTCAACAAAATTTTATTTTATACTGATAATGATAATCCATAGTAAAAGAATTTAAGTATTATTATCTAACACTAATAATTTTATTCAGTATCGGTCACCTGTTTGCGCTCAGTTCAAAGTGTTCAAGTACTGCTACGCGATACTTATAATTCAATTTAGTATAAATCATTTGTTTGTGCACATTAAAATGATTTCAAGTATCGTAAATGATTGAATATTGATATTTAAATGATAGATGGGACCCTTACAAGTACTACGACTCTTTAGTCCAGTCGGCTGGGGGGAAGGGGGCTGTAGAATACACCAATTGTATCTCTACAGAAGGCTAAGACTTCCCCACCAACTAGCGTCCTGTGGTCGAGTCAGCTGGGGCTGTAGAATACACCAGCTGCATCTCTGCAGAGGGGTAAGACTCCCCCGCCAACTAGTGTCCTGTGGCCCAGTCGGCCTGGGCTGTAGAATATAGCAACTGCATCTCCAGAGAGGTAAGACTCCCCCCAGTCAGTTTCCTTGATATGACTCTAAACAATCTAATAGTGAGGCTCCAGCAAAACTGTAGCTTTGGAGAATGCAGATTACCCCTTTACTACCATATCTCCCTGGTTCACTATGGCCTGGAGTGGAAGCATCTATCTATGGGTCGAATAGAACTAAACTGTGTACTTATGCTAGACTGAATTGCTTGAAATAGAACTGTTTTGACATTTAAACTGCATACTTATGCTAAACTGAATTGTTTGAAATAGGACTGTTTCTATGTACAAAAATGGATTTGACATTAAATAACCCACAAAGGTTGATATACCATAAATGCAACCAACTATCACTCCGGGTCGGAGTAGAAATTGGAGTGATAGCAATGAAGGGGTACTCCACATTCCCTCAAGCTGCTGTGCTGGATCCTAACTATCAGATGCTGTTTAGTGCCATATCCAAGCGACACATTGGGTAAGAGGGCGATCTTACATCTCCGCTGAGATTTAATCAGCATGTTCTTCAGCACCTAGAGACTAGGCTATGCGCTTAGGTTTAAAATTCGTATTTGACTGATCGAACACTGACCAAAGGCCACTAACTCATTGCTTCGGACATTTGCTACAATTTCAGGACCAATAAAGATTTATGTTCGTCAGTTGTCTTCTGTTTACGTTTAAAAACTTGAGTCGTGAGATTACATCCAAGGGGATAGATCTGGGGAGCAAGATAACCACTGCGTTTCAATAATGGAGTCGTCATTAAAAAATGCATGATGTTCACCATTGTACGCTATGATTGCAACTTAAATGACAGCAGCTCTAGCTGAAAGCTGCGTGACAGTAATGGTAAATCTCAAAGATCTTTCTGCTTGACCCAGTATTACAAGAAATAAGGATTTAAAGTATAAAAACTAGACGTGTTTTGGTACAGTACAATTGCTATATCTAATAGTTTCACATGATAATATTGTGCGTAAAAACTGTACTTGTTATAGTGCTCTGCTTTTAGGCTTTCGAGCTCTGATTTTTATTACTAATGCTCGTTTTTCTCATATATGATTGAAATAAGATGCAAGTAAGCAATGTAATATAAAAAATGCTCAGTACAACAGTTGGCAGATTAGATTTCAAAACCTAAAATATTAAAAATTATGTTTCCTTTTTCTTTTACTCGAACATTCAGCGGTAGCATACAATCGTCAGACTGAAGGAGGAGGAAAGTAGCTCGGCAACAATGATTTAGATTAAAATAATTCGTCACGTGGAATGATGAGTGTGCCCGTGACACACACAAAATTCTATTATTTATCGATGTTTACAGTTCAAAGTACACAGAAATCATCATCATCATCATCATCATCATCATATCGTGCTGGCAGCACGGATATCCCTGACCCTCTCTCGCCACTCCTCCCTATCGTTCATCGCCCTAGGTTGGTCTTCAGGACAACAACCTGTATCCTCACATAGCTGCTGAATGTACGTTCGTGCTGGTCGTCCTTCTTTTGCGCGGCCGTGTGTGGGGATCCATAAGAGTACATCTCTTATGAGTTCATCTCTGCTTCTCCAGCAATGTCCTGCATGTCTGGTTCGCCTAACTTGAATAGATTTCGTGATAGGGGGCAGGTGTCCGTACAGTTGGTGTCTTGTGGGGTGTTGCTGCCAGGACTTGTTGAGGATTGCACGCAGCATTCTTGTGTAATTGCCATCTAGTTTCTTCTCCAGCCGTTTTGTTAGCGTCCATGTAGTGCATCCATATAGCAGTATCGATGTGACCGCTGCCTGGAAGAAACTGCGTTTCATTTTATCGGTTAGGTCTGATTTCCATATAGTCGATAGCCTATTGATAGCTGTCCATGCTTTCGTTAACCTCGTTTCGATGTCCTTTTCGGTTGATTCGACGCTGCTTCCTAGGTACGTGAATTTGTCTACTAGTTTAAGAGGGGTTCCTTCTAGAGTGGAGATGTCCCCTGTTTGGTTATAGCACATATATTCCGTTTTGTGTGCATTAACATGGAGGCCTATGCTTGCTGCTGCTCGTTCCAGGCTATGCAGAAGTGTTTCGGCTTGGTCAGGTGTATTTGCCAGTATCGCTATGTCATCGGCGTAGTCGGTGTCGGTAATTGTTGTTGCGGGATATCTTCTGCTTCTTTTCTTCGTCAGTTCGAAGCCATTCTCTTTGATTTTGTCAATCGATGTTCTAAGTACGTAGTCTAGACAAATGATAAAGAGATACGGAGCCAGCGTGTCCCCTTGTAGTACTCCTGCTACAATGTCGAAGTATTCTGTGTCTCCATCTGGTGATCGTACTTTTACTTTAGTGTTTCTATAGAGAATCGTTATTGCCGCTACGGTTTCTTTAGGTATGCCGTACGCTAGTAGGATTTGTTCCATCTTTCCTCTGTGAATGGAGTCGAAAGCCTTGGTAAAGTCGACAAATATTAATGTCGCTTGTAGGTTCTTTGCCCGTACACCCTCAAGGATTCTGCGGATGGTTAGTATTTGTGAGGTCGTAGATCTATTTCTTCGGAAGCCATTTTGGTTTTTTCTATGTATGTTGTCGATTTTGGGTTCTATGCGGTTTCGTAGTAGGGCATTGTAGATTTTGGCAGCTATGGATGTAAGTGTTATGCCTCGGTAGTTTTTGGCTAATCCGAGGTCTCCCTTTTTAGGGAAGGGGAGTATGCATCCCTTCGTCCATCTATCTATCGGAT
>CAUZXS010002136.1:80000-100000 GCA_963585895.1 Sepioteuthis lessoniana
GTTTTAAACTTGGAAAAAATTCCACAACTAGTGACCTATATATGACACTAAACAATCTGATGGTGTGGTTCCAGTGATGCCGTTAAGGTCCTATCTATGGGTCAAGTAGAACTAAACCCTGGTTTAGATAGTTTACTGTTGTTTTTTTTTCATTTAACCTGCATATTTATGCTAAGCTGAATTGTTTAATATAGAACTGTTTTGACATTTAAACTGCGTACTTATGCGAAACTGAATTTCTCGAAAGGTGGAGCACATCTTCATTGTCATCGCTCCCAGGTCCACTCTGGCCTGGAGTGGTATCATCTGATAGGACTCTATCTATGGGTTAAATAGAACTAATCTGCGTACTTGTGCTAAGCTAAATTACTTGAAATAGAACTGCTTTGACATGTAAACTGCGGACTTAAACTTAAATGTCAAAGCAGTCCTATTTCAAACAATTTAGTTAACTGTCTGTAAATAAAAACTATACTTTTACTAAATAAAATTGTTTGAATTAGAATTGTTTTACTAAACGGAATAACTTGAAATAGAAAAGTTTTTGACAATTAAACTGCACTCATGCTAAACTGAATTGTTTGAAATAGAACTATTCATTTGTTTAAAAAATGGATTTAGCATTGAATAACCTACAAAGGTTGATATGCCATAAAACCCAAGCCAATAGACATACAGTAGTTGGTATGTAATCAATCCAATCTATTAATATTTTTATCACTTATAATTGCATATAAAACAGGAAACAAGTATTTTCATGACTTCGTTTAATGGCATATCAATCTTCGTAGCTTATTTAATGCTAAAGCCATCCTTGAAAAGAAAAAAAAAAAAATAGTAGTGGTACTATTCAACACCTGGCAGGGAGGTGTTCATTCCTTTTCCAAGGGTTCTAGTCACAAGGTGAACGTCTTAGAGCGACTCAAATTCGAAATGGCTTTCTGCAATGTCGCAGTGAAACACGTTAGCCACATCACTGTTAGACTTACGGAAACAAATAGAACATATAAAAAAATATACGAAAAGACACAAATGCTTACGGATTTACTTGATGTTTTTGTGACAGTTTAGATGTCAGCATTTGAATAGATTTATTAAAGATAGAATTTTCTGAATTTCTGATTGATTTCCTTGCGAGCAATTGTAGTCTTTATGTACTTTTAATTAAGAAAAAGTTTCTCATGAATAATTCATATAGAAACAGATATGCGCATACGATAAATTTCCGGACTTTTTTCGTACGGACATTTAAAATTGTTGTAGACCCTGGAAAATTAAGTATGTTTTTGCAATACATGTTATTAGATGACGGTCCAATTTTTATGGTTTCAGCTTCAAATGAACAGCTACAGCAGCAATTGGAATACACCCTACTAAAGCCTGATTGTCACAGCTGGTGATTTTCAAAAATGCAATCTGACACTTTAGAAGAACGATATACAATAAAATTGTGTTTTAAACTTGGAAAAAAAAAGTCACAGAAACGTGTGGAATGCTTCAGACCACTTTTGGAGCAGCTTGCATGAATCGAGCATCAGTTTTTGAATGGCATAAGAGATTCAAGGAAAGCAGAGAGTCTGTGCGGGATGATGAGAGGTGTGGGAGGAGTAAGGAAGTCAATACACCAGAGTTGATTGGCCAAAGGCTTAGGGTTAAGGCTACTATGTTGCGGTTTTAAGGGAGTTCATGAAGAGATTCGGTCGGAAGAGGCCAGCACACTTCAAATCGGGTCAGTGGCATTTCCACCAGGACAATACACCAGTCCACAACTCCATCCTTGTCCCAGACTATTTGACCAAGATGGGCATCAAGACACTCACTCTCCCTATAGTCCAGACCTTGCTCGCTGTGACTTTTGGTTATTCCCTAAGCTCCGAGGCTGTCGTTATGGGACAATTGAGGAGATGAAAGAGGCTGTGACGAAGGTCATTGATACGCTCACACAAAAGGACTTCCATGGGGCGTTCCAGAAGTTGTTGGAACGGTACAACAAGTGCATTGCAGCTGGAGGACATTACTTCGAAGGGGACTAGAGTTTCATGTGTGTAATATCAATAAAAGTGCCCATACGAAAAAAGTCTGGAAACTTATCGTGTGCACCTCGTATATAGATACAGTTCTATAATGGTAAATGTTCTCCTCTCTCTCTAGTAGAATACATTGTCTGCACCTTTGCAGAGGGGTAAGATCTCCCCAACGAGTGTCCTTGATATGACACTTAACAATCTGATGGAGAGGCTCTTGTAATGCTGGAGCTTTGGGGAGTACGGAGTAGTTTTTATTGCCATCGCTCCCAGGTTTACTCTGCCCAGGAGTGGTAGAACCTGATAGGGTCCTATCTATGTGTCAAATAGAACTAAACTGTGTAATTACGTAAAACTGAATTGTTTGAAATTAACTGTTTTTATATTTAACTGTGTTTAAACTGTGTACTCAAGGTAAACTGAATTATTTGAAATAAAACGAATTTCACATTTAACTCCGGGTAAACAAAAAATGTATTTATACTAAATTGATTTGTTTGAAACTTTTATCAAAATGACTTAATTTGGCGTTAAATCACTGGAAAAAAGTTGATATGCCGGCAAACTAAATCAAGCAAATCTCTCTCTCTCTATATATATATATGTGTGTGTGTTCATTATACATAAAGTGAAAGAGCAATGCACGAAAGTATATTAATACTAATTATTCATGATAAAGTTTTTTTCTAATTAAAAAGTACATATTAAATTTATAACAATTTATAATTTCATTAGACTAAGCTTAATTTAGCTATGGGGAACCTCTTAATTGGATTAACGTGCTTTGATATGTTATCTTCGAAAATTCATTTACATGTCATGCGAACACTCATAACCGTTTAAGATCAGCTGAACAAAAATGAAATTAATTTCAAAATGTGGACATAAGAATAAATTTAGTTTGCATCATTCACTATGTGACTGAATTCAAGGATAAATGTCAGCATATTTCTACGTACTTTGTTTGGCATATCAACCTTTGTAGGTATTATAATGCCAAATCCATTCTTATACAAAAAAACAGTTCAATTTCAAACAATTCAGTTTAGCATAAATACGTAGTTTAAATGCTAAAACAGTTCTATTTCAGGCAATTCAGTTTAGCATAAGTACGCAATTTAGTCCTATTTGACCCATAGATAGGACTATCAGATGCTACCACCTGGGCCAGAATGAACCTGGGAGCGATTGCAGTGAAGGGGTACTCTGCATTTCCCAGATCTCCAGCATTACTGATACCTCATCATCAGATTGTTTAGTGTCATAACAGGACACTCGCTGAGGTGGGGTTGTATCCCTCTGTGTATTCTACAGCCCTAGCCGAATGAGCAATGGAAAAGATGATAATTAGTAATATTCTGTGAGTGTGTATCATATGCACACCCATTGTGCCACCCAACAAATCCTTTTACTTTAAATTATAATTATCAAGCCACTTTTTCCTCTTTCCGTCTGACGATTGTATACTATACATGGGACAGCGATTAATAGACTCAACTCATTGGAAATATCATATTTTAGGATTTAAAATTAACCTTCTAATAGTCACTATGAGCACATTGACTTATTTATCTATATATATATATATATATATACATACACAAGTGCGTAAATTCGGATGGATTGACCTACAGAGAAGCCCCACTCCTGTTTCTGGATGCTTCTAACAGCTAATATTTTGACCCCCTCTGCCCTCGCTAGTGAATTTAATTTTTTTCTTTTTCCCATACGAACTGTAACTCCACATTTGCTGTTCTGCAACTTCGAGTAAAGCGTGTAAAAAAGTCATCTGACGAGACGGAGAGTATAGTAATATTCTCCACCGAAATAAATTTATGACAACTTAACCAGGTTTGAATTAGCATCCGATTATATATATATGTATATGAAGAAAAGTTATACAATCGTTTAAGAAAAGAACTTACACGTATCTTTAAAAACAATTGCAATTCAACTGAAGTCTTGTCTTCAATCAAAACTTCAATTTCAGAGGGTTTTTTTTTTCGAATTCATTACTGAGCACAGTTCTTCAAATCTCATTTCATTACAAGACAAATAACTCTTCTGCGTTAGAATCTAGTGTTACGTACATAGAATAATTAAAATCTCCTCGGATACAAAAACAAATCCCCCCGCAAAAAGCCCAGACAAAATGTTTAGAAATTTGTTAAATAAGACTAATTTAACTATGAGGAAACTTCTTAATTGGATCAACGTGCTTCGATATGAAAATGATTTTTCCAAGCAGATCAATTAACTATCTACTCTTCCCAGCTTTGTTCTTGGTAGGCAATCGATTTCTTATTCCTCTAATCGGAAGTATTCATCTGGTTTCGATTGACAATTATCAATGTAACGAGTGGGAAGATATCTAACTTCTTAAAATTCATTACAAAGAAGTTTTGCTATTCAAAGAAGATACATATACATATATATATATTCATTCCTTCCTCCTTTGCTTTTCTCTTTCTGTTATATTGTTAACATGCTACATCAGTCCATCCACCATAAACTTTATTATTAATAAAATAATATAATTATTCCTTTGTGTTTTATCCTGTCCATATTATTATTTAATTAGGTATTTAGTGTATGGTTCGACTAAATTAAGCATATGAACTTTTAAAGCGTATATGCACGTTTTTCTTGAATCAATCTAGATGTGTGTTGCCTTCTATTATAAAATGTTCTTGTCACTTACACGAGGTATTGATTGTAAATAGAATTCATCACGGGGGAATATTGACATAGCTATTATTCTTATGTAGGGGTTCTGCGTTTGGTTACATATGCCAATTTAAACGTCCGCATTTTACGAATTCATAAAAGATGGAAATTTCTTGGTTATTAAGAAATTTGTTGCATATAATCCTATTCTGTTTCTGATAATAATGTAATCTAATTAAAACCCCCGATTTCGGTTTCTTTATTTAATGGGATATCAAAAGTTGTGGCTAATTTGATACCAAACCCATCTTTCCAGAGTCGTAATGGTTGATTGGTTGTTTGGGTTCAATGGCATATCAACCTTTGTAGGTTATTTAACGCCAAATTCATTTTTATGCAAATAGTCAGTTCTATTTCAATTTCAGTTTATTCAAACAGTTCTAAATCAGCTAATTCAGTTTAGTATAAGTACAGGTTTTCTTTACACACACTTAAATGTCAAAACACTTCTATATTAAACAATACAGTTTAGTGTAAGTACAGTTTCAATGTAAAAAAACAGTTCCATTTCAAATAATTCAGTTTAGCATAAGTACACAGTTTAAATGTAAGTACAGTTTCATTGTCACAAATATTTCTATTTCAAGCTATTCAGTTTAATCAAACAGTTCTAATTCAAACAATTCAGTTTAGCCTAAGTATGCAGTTAGTTCTATTTAACCCATACATAGGGCCCTATCAAGTGCTACCATTCCGGGCCCGAGTTGACCTGGGAGCAATGGAAATGAAGGGTTGCTCCGTATTCCCCAAAGCTACAGCATCACTGGAACCTCACCATCATATTGTTTAGTGTCATATCCTGGACACGCATTGGGGGGTTCTTACCCCTCTGCAGAGGTGCAGTTGGTATATTCTACAGCCCCAGCCGACTGGACAATACACTGAATCAGAGTCAAAAGAGTTTTACTCCTGATAATTCAGGTTAGAATAAGAACGCAGTTTAAATGTCAAAACAGTTCTATTTTAAACAATTCAGTTTAGCATAAATACGCAGTTTAAATGCAAAAAAACCCCAGTCTACTCAAACCAAGGTTTGGCTCTATTCAACCCATAGATATGACCCTTATCAGGTGCTATCACTCCGGCCAGAGTAGACCTGAGAGCGATGGCGATGAAGGGGTACTCCGCATTCCACAAAGTTCCAGCATTACTGGAACCTCACCATCAGATTGTTTAGTGTCATATCCAGGACATTTGTTGGGGGATCTTACCCCTCTGTAGAGGTGCAGACGATATATTCTACAGCCCCAGACGACTGGGCAAAATCGTAATGGTACTGTTTAACATATAGCTGGGATGGATAAGTCGGTTCATAACTTTCCTAAGGTTATTTGCCCAACTGTGACAATCTAGCACGGTAACAACTCCCCATTACTGTAATTATGATAAATAATGTAGAGAAATGGTTAATTTGGCCAAAAAATCTGTGAAAAAAATAAGTGAAAAAGTGAATAAGCCGAAACACAGACAACAAATTCCAGAATAATATTTCGTCTTTATTTCAAAAAGACTTCATCAGAATTTTTTTTCTAAAGTTTAGTATAGAAAGAAATAGATGAATAAAAAGAGGGAGGTGTCGTAAGAAGGAGAAACAGAAAGGAAAGACTGAGATATGTAAGAGAGTGGTCTCAGCAGGGGTTATTGGCTGTGACGGTGATTCATTTTTGAAATATTGCAATATTTACACTTATAAACAGTCAATCGCTGAGCTCAACTTTGTATTAATCCAGAGGTATGAGGCACCCAGGGAGAGTAGAATTTGCAAAAAATACATGTATATAGTCACTCAACCCCTCCGCTACAGCCAGGATACGACAAAAAAATCAATGTGTTAGGTGGAGTACAGCTTGTTTTAAATCAGTGTTGTACTTTCGCCTAATCAAGGCTAAAGACTATAGTCTGCATTATCATTAACCCATAACTCGAGGAGGGAAAATGGATTCATGCCTTTCCCCAGGACATTTGTACCAAGTGAGACACAAGCAGACGAGTGAGGAATTTGAACTCGGGTCACCGATTCCATTTCCTCAGACGATAACCGTTCCACAAATAGTGTTTCCAACAATATATGTAAATATATGTAGACCTCATTTAACGACCTCTACCAACGTCTGTAATTCCATTTTAGCAAAAATAAAGTTGCATAAGAGTTAATATTATATTCAAAATCTCAATACCATTAGTGATGAATTTAAGAGAAACTTATATATATATATATATATATATATTAGAAAAGTTTATGTAAACTTTAGAGTCTGAATATAAAAATCAATATCTTCAAAATTGCTTACATGTTGAGCAAAAAAATTATGATAAATTAAATTAAAATATTTTTGCGAGAAAAAAAAAAATTAATAAAGTAATTTTTAAAAATACAAAAAAAAAAAAAATAAAATAATTATTGGATTTTAATAAAATTTACGTTCTGGATTTAATAAAGAATGACTTGAAAGAAGAAAATAGGTTTCCATTCGAAATGTACTTTAATACAGGATTTGTACAATATCTTAAAATTTCCTATTGTATTTTCAGTAGTATTTTTATTTAAAAACACGGGAGGATCTTCACCGATGTTAACAAGATAAATAATATATAAGCAGACTTTGGATAGATATAGACAATGTAACTAGATTCCTAATGCATATTATATATTTTGCTTTATTAAAAATACAATCCATTAAATATTCATATTTTGAGAGATTATATGAAATCTTCACCATCAGTAAAAATAAAGTGTACGTACACTATGTCATAATACGCTTGTTCAGTAGAGTAGAAAGAAAACGCAAAGAAGTTCTCGATTCGACCTAGAAATTAATTACTTAAAACTAAGAACGCAATTGCTCCGTCGTTTGGCAAGTTTCTTTAACCCTTAAAATTCAATTATAATTTCAAAAGTTTGGCATGTTGGAGTCCAGAACATTCTACTGTTTAGTTAATTTGGTTATCAGCTTTTATGTAAAACAGAGAAGAGATTTATATATAAATGATGGTCTGTAATCAGAACTATATTTTTGATGTTCTATGACCTTTGTTTAATTGTTCCCTTTTTTTCTATCATTCGTTTTCAAAGTTAATTCATATCAAGTATCCCTATCTAATTCTAATAATCTATAAAAGTTGTATGACTTCAAGTAACTATCCCTATTTTAAAAAAATAATAATTGTAGTAAACAAAAAAAAACCCTGCCGAAGAGTAGACTTTGCCGTTCCGCTAAAACTAAAGGAAAGATAAACACGTAGACATTGCGAAAGAACCGAAAGAAAAAAAAACAAAACAAAAAAAAAAAACAAAAAAAAACTATGGAACATGAAACTGACGGAGATACCAGTTGTAATTGGTGCGCTTAGTACAGGGACTGGAAGACCTGGAAATAAGAGGACGAGTGGAAATCATCCAAACTGTACCATTAAAATCGGCTAAAATACTGAGAAGAGTCCTGGAGACTTGAGGAGACTTGCTGCCGCACAAACTCCAGTGAGAAATCATCAGCTAACCATATTTACCAACCCCTCCGCTCAGGCAGGATATGACACAAGGTCAATTTTTAAGCAGAGTTTAACAGGTTTGAATTCAGAGTTTTCCTTCTCCTCGACTAGTTGCCTCGCCAAGACTGAAGAACCTAGTCTGCCCTATTAACCCATAGCTGGAGGGAGAATAATTGGATTCATACCTTTCCCAAGGGTATTAGTGTTATGTGAAATGCAATCAGTCTCGTCCAGGATTTGAACTCGGGTCACCGAGAAACCATCAGCTAACGCTCGTGTGAAAAATTCTCAAAAGAGTATTAAAATAATATTTGTCTATTCGCAAAAGTTATACAGAATTAATTATTTCTAACACTTGTACTTTGCACAGATACGGTTTCAAGTATTTCAAACTTTTGTATAGTTTCAAGTTAGTGATGATAATACATTATAAACAATTATAGTTTTAAATAACTTAATACAAATTCTTTGTAAAGAATTTGATGGTATCAGCGATTGCTCTTAACTAATTTTTGAGAACAGGGCCCCATAGATAGTTGATCTATCATTCCGGCTAAAAGTGGACCTGAGACGAATGTCACTGAAGTATCGACACCATCATCATCATCATATCGTGCTGGCAGCACGGATATCCCTGACCCTCTTTCGCCACTCCTCCCTATCGTTCATCGCCCTAGGCAGGTCTTCAGGACAACAACCTGTATCCTCACATAGCTGCTGAATGTACGTTCGTGCTGGTCGTCCTGCTTTTGCGCGGCCGTGTGTGGGGATCCATAAGAGTACATCTCTTATGAGTTCATCTCTGCTTCTCCAGCAATGTCCTGCATGTCTGGTTCGCCTAACTTGAATAGTTTTCGTGATAGGGGGCAGGTGGCCGTACAGTTGGTGTCTTGTTGGGTGTTGCCGCCAGGACTTGTTGAGGATTGCACGCAGCATTGACACCATAATCACCACATATCCATAACTGGAGCTTTACCATCAAATCTAGTTTTGTACCATACTCGGGACACCGCTTTTAAAACTTCTCTTAATTCATTTTTATTAAAAGGTTTTCATGGAATTTTAACGTTTTAAGACGTAAACTTATCCCCATCACTTGATGTTGAGCCCTATAAGTGAAAATAAAGCAACAAGTTAGCTGCTTTTTTAATTTATGCAATCAAATTACTTGCTATGTCCACTTAAAATAAAAACTAAGAACGCAGTTATATGGTTTCAAGTGTTGCTAATACAAATAATTAGAAAGTAGACGTATTTGACCCATATTACCACTCCAGATCAGAGATCATCTAGAAGTAACGACAATGAAGAACTGACTCCACACTCTTCAGAACGGAAGCCTTACCATCAAATGCAATTTTGAATCATACCCAAGATCCTATTTACCCAACCCCTCCGCTCGGGCAGGATATGACTCAAGGTCAATTTTTAACCGGAGTTTAACAGGTTTGAATTCAGAGTTTTCCTTCTCCTGGACTAGTTGCCTCACCAAGGCTGAAGAACCTAGTCTTCCCTACTATTTACCCATAGCTGGAGGGAGAATATTTGGATTCATACCTTTCCCAAGGGTATTAGTGCTATGTGAAATGCAATCAGTCAGGTCCAGGATTTGAACTCGTGTCACCGTGTCCATATCCTGCGACGATAACCATCACACCACAGGCACCTCCGTGATATCCTTTTTGGAAGAGGTCTTTCTGCAGAGGAATACAATCGGCGTTATCATAAGCCCAACCGTCAGAGTGGTAGTGAGTAGAATGTTCCCTAATGGCTCCGGAGACTCGGGTTCAATCCCAGGTCGAGTTATACCAAAGACTCAAAATGGTACTTGATGCTTCTCTACATAATATTTAGCACTACAATGTACGTATCAAGAGTAAAGTTGCACAATCCAGGGAAAGAAGTAGCACCCTTCCCTACACTCTGCTGTAGTAGCTATGGAAAAGGCAACCTTCGCGTCGCCCTCGACTACGGTCACTAACTTTACTTAATTTTATTTTTATATTTTACATTAAAAAATGTTCAGTGAGTAAGTAAGCAAAACTTCTTCGGTTACATGTTGGGCTTTGGCCAAATATTACAGCTATTATCAACGATCCCTTATCCTATGAAGACAATGTTGGTAAGGTTTCTACTTACCTAGACATATTTTCAGACTTTGAAGGAACCGAATTTTCTTGCCCCCTAAGACATGTAGTATATTAGCCCTTCTCTTGGGGAATAAAAAAACATTAACAGGAATTCACAAGTAAAATCTACTTTGTCCAACTTGGTCAGCATCAAAAGTTCAACCGTCAGCACTGAAATATCCGCCTTTTCGAATCTGGTCAGCTAATCATATTCGTACAAATCCATGAAACCTGTGCCAGGCTACGAACGCTTGCCCTACTCAGCGGATTTTCTAGGGGATAAAGGAAGAAAAAAAAAACACGAGAGAAAAAAATAAAGAAATCAAATCTAATTAGCTGTGTGCACAGACAGTATAAAAAAACTGAAAGAAGCTTCTAAATGCAACAGATTAGTTATTTTCGGACAAGTGATCGAACACATCAGATTAGAGCTGTTCAGCTGGCTTGAAACGAAAATTCGGAAATAGATCTAACTGGTCTTGTCGTTTTGATGCGCACGCGTGTAATTTTTTGAAAATTGTTTTTTTCTGCGCATGTTGATGGCTTATCAATATAAAAATGATTGGTGAAACATGTTCTTTGGTTACTTTGATTATTGTTTCTTCCACCTAGAATTTATCGGACCCTTTGTCGTTGTTTGCATTCTTAGCTACTTTCTTAGTTACGCTCGTTCAAATTTTTTCTTTACCTGCAGTTAACTTATTGAGAGAGAGAGAGAGAGAGAGAGAGAGAGAGAGAGAGATTATTTGGTTGCTTTGATCATTAGACCTTAGTCCTTGTTCACTTTCTCATTTATACTTCTATTTACTTGCTCTTTTCTGAGAGAAAGAGAGAGAGATTTCTTTAATTATTGTTTCTCCAACGTCGAACTTATCGGACTTTATTTCTTATTCACCTTCTTTGCAACGATTTCAGTTATCTCTCTCTCTCTCTCTCTCTCTCTCTCTCTCTATACTCTCTTTTCTTTACCAGTAGTCAACTTCTCCATTGAGAGAGAGAGAGAGAGAGAGAGAGATCATGATTTTCTTTTACGCACGGCGTCATCTCTTTGGCACAAGTGCGCACTCAAGTCAATGACGTCATTGCCGTTGTTTCGCCTCCCACTGCTTGGTGCATGTTCTGTGACTTTTCCAGAACGTTTTAAAGGCGCTCAGTGACTGGCTGGCTGACTGCGGCAGACTTTTGACCGGGTGCCGTGCCGTTTGTTACTGTTCGCATGCCACCAGGTATTTCTGATCAATAACTGACGTCTCACAGCCTATCAATATATCTCTTTTCCGGTATGTGGTAAGAGGATTTGAGAAAATCTGCTGGAGACCGGAGAGGCTTTGGCGGTAATCTGTTATCTGACTCTGGTCGATTTTCATCGATCTTCGCTTGGTCTTCGTTTTTGATCGACTTGCCTTTGTGCAAACATTTTTTTTTTCAATTCAGCTTTTTATCATCAATACACATTCTATACAACGTTAAACGCACCGTCGACGAAACTCTTTTATAAGCCAAAGTAGAAATCTGACGTGTTTTATTTCTTCTAACGAAAATCCAAATAGAAAAACTAAGGAGGTTACCTATTAATATTACGTTTTTATGATAAATCGAAAATAGAAAACACAGGATAAATAATATTAACCTTATTATGATCGTAATCGGCGTATTTATAACACGTGCTTGGCAGCTGTTAATGGGGAGTGAGCGACAGCAAGTCTCCTTAAAATTTCAGCACATTTTCGTATCCAAGAATGCAGCAGTACCGAGGGCACTACTATCTTGGGTTTTCCTTAACAATTCTAGCACAGTTATTATCTTTTAATGTCAAATTGTTCAGATATATCCAACTTGCTTTTGCAGTTTATTTCTATCCATCGGAGAAAGGTATTAATACTCTCTGTTAGCCTATCTGACTGATAAAGATAGATATGAAAAGATAATCTGGCTGAGTCTATTCATATCTGCCCTTGCCCAGTCAGCTGGGGCTGTAGAATACACCAACTGCATCTCTACAGAGGGGTAAGACCCCCCTCCCAACCAGTGTCCTGGATTTGACACGAAACAATGGGATAGTGAGGTACCTATAATGAGGAGCTTTGAGGAATGCGGAGTAACCCTTCATTTGCCATCACTCCCAGGTCCACTCTGGCCCGGAGTTGTAGCATCTATGTGTCTAATGGAGGTGCTCGTGGTGTAATGGTTATCGTCACAGGATATGGACACGGCGATACGAGTTCAATTCCTGGACAAGACTGATTGCATTTCACATAGCACTAATACCCTTGGGAAAGGTATGAATCCAATTATTCTCCCTCCTGGTATGGGTAAATAGCAGGGCAGACTAGGTTCTTCAGCCTTGGTGAGGCCACTAGTCTAGGAGAAGGAAAACTCTGAATTCAAACCTGCTAAACTTCGCTTAAAAAATTGACCTTGTGTCATATCCTGACCGAGCGGAGGGGTTGGGTAAATAGGATCTATGTGTCAAATTGAACTAAACTGCGTACTTATGCTAAACTGAGTTGTTTAAAATGGAACTATTTTTTGACATTGAAACTGTACTTACACTAAACTGAATTGTTTGAAATAGAATTGTTTGACATTTAACAGTGTGTAAACAAAAACTATACTTATATTTTAAACAATTCAATTTAGTATAACTATTTATTCGTATAAAAATGGATTTGGCATTAAATAAGCCACAAATGTTTGTTTAGGCTTTATGACATATCAACCTAACTGCTGTTATCTTAGTCTATTAATTGTAGTCAGTTGATGTTTTATGATACAGAAACCCTTGTTGGTCAATTGATTACAAATCCTCTATGTAATTTGTAAGGTATCTTGATTTTTAAACGAGTCATTAGAGCTTTTTTTGCGCTCAGTCAAATGGTTTCACGTATTTCTACATAACGTTAGTAAGCCTAAAATTTTCTTACGTGATAGAGATAATTTCTCCACAGTTGTATGGTTTCAAACAAATAATAGTTCTTTGGAAATGATTGAACAGTTCAATATGACTCATAAATGGGACCCTCACAGTGTCTACCAATCCAAATCGACCTGGGAGTAATGATAATGAAGGAGTATTCCTCATTCCCCAAAGCTCCATAATTGGAGCCACACCATTGGATGCAGTTTAGTGTCATACTAGGATACTCGTTGTGAGGTGGGCGTCTTACTCCTCAGCAGGGGTGCAGTGGGCGTATTCTACTTTTGGATGGGAAGTTGGATTTGTTTTGTTTACTAAAACGTCTTATATAACCTAATCAAGGAGGTTAAGGTATGGGCTTAAATCTTGTTTAATTGCTGGCCTTAGTTTTCTCGTGGAATTTCTATTCATTAGCGTGTTTTCTTAGTGACGTTGTAGGGTCCTTATTAATCACCGTAGCAAGAGCATTTAAAAAGCCTTCTTTTACTTTTTGTTTTTTTGTTCCATCTACCACTCTTCCTTAAAAGCTCTTTTTCTGTACGATTTTTTTCTTTGCTTTGTATATAAGTAGACAAAGAAATTCCTATTATTTTGAAAATTGTTCGGCTTGGCGTTAAGCAAAATCATAGATTATTAGTCGCTTCTTTCCTTGCTCACTCATATTTGGCAGAATTTTAATTTTTAAAAAAAGCGCATGAATAATTGAGTTAATCATGAAAATTTAGATTTATTACATTTTTTTAAAAACTAGGACAAAAAGTTTCAAAAATCATTCGATATTTTGCTTCCTCATTCAATATCTGTAAATGGTTTCTTTAATGGCATATCAACTTTCGAGGGTTATTTAATGCCAAAGCCATCCTTGTAAAAGACCTAGAGTGAATGCATTAGCTCGACTGGAGTTCGAACTCGCTAAGATTCCGCAGTCCAGTATTATACAGCCATAATGATATCAATAACAACAGCACGAATACAGCCTGTATGAACTTGTTTATTTCTTTCTACCTTCAGTCTTTGGCGACACTAGGAGAGAGACGCAAATCACAATGTTGTATAGCCGTAATACAAATATAAGCAGAAACAAAAACATAATATACGAACTTCAATGAACAAACGAACACACTTCTTTATAAAAATATATCTCTGACACTTTATTCTCGAAAGGGTGATGTTTGTTGTGTGTGAAAGATGAGTTGGAGACAGGGACAGACTGCAATATTGACCCAAGTTCTCCTCTGGACCATAGCAGTATTTCTTTCTCATCTTGGCTTGGGTTGCTCAACCGTGGGTCACTGAGGGCCGCAAGCCCTCAGTCTGCAAGCAGGTTCTCATTTCAGCATCCTGTCTCCAACTGACTCGAACGGTCTTGGCACCTGATTATATTATTGTCTAACATCCACCTGCTTCCGCTGTTCTTCCGCTTATTTAGACAGGTGCATCTCTTGATTGACGGCTCGGTCGAGGGTCAATATATAACAATAAAATCCTATGCTAACCATACTATACTGATACCCCACCACGCACGGCGGATCTTGTTGTATATAAGATCTCAACTCATCTCTTTCGGTCGAGACCTAAACTGATCTGCTTTGAAGAACCCAACCGTGCGTTTCAACGGTCGAACCTCAACTACCCGTCTTTTCAAAATCCTCAAATTCTCAGGACAATCTCTTCCGGGTACGATGTCAACCGACCACTCAATTCCCTTCAACGGCCGTCCAGCTCCATTTCTTATCTAGGGATATATTATAATAGATGATGATTGTCATATCTTTCCGTGCGGGCGTACAAATGTCCATCTCACTATAGGACATGAACTAAAAGACGCCGAGTAGTTCAAAGCCTTGTCAAACTAAATAATAAAATATAATTAACGAAAAATGATTAATATAAAAAATCATTATCTTAATTATTTAACACCAGCACGTCAACCATTACCCCCCCCCAGTACTCGTTAGATTCTAATCTATGAGTAAAATAGATTTGGTTAAAAATTTAGTTTTAGAGATACGAATCTGTCAACCAAATGACCAAGTGCAAATCTTTAGTATTAGATAGGAACTAATTATTCATGTGGAACAATTATTTTAAACTATCATTTTTGAATTAATTATTAGTATTGGATAAGAATACTTAAACCTATATAAAAATTCGAATAATTCGTATTAAGAAATACTTGAATCTAAAATCATTAATTACTTTAAGCCATATCTTTTATAAAAAAAACAAAAACAAACAAACAAAAAACACTTCGGCTGAAAATAACCCAGTAAGGATTAACAGGCCATAAAAATGATCAACCTATCAACCACTTGTTTTGTTTCATTCATCGGGTGTTTTTCGATTTTCCTTCTTTCGTATCCGTTCATTTTTAAATTGTTTTTCAATCACCTTCCTTCATTTTCATACTCAGTCTTCTTTTTCTTTCTATTTTTCTTTCATTCAGTTTCTTTCCATCTCCTCCCTTCTTTGCGTGGCACATTTTTCTAGGCCGGATTCCGTCGTTTTGTTGTATATCTTCACTTCCTGTTTAGGGTTTCTGATTCCTTTTCGTCTTCTGGTAAACAGTTTGATGTTGTCAGTCTTTCAATCAAGTATGATCACAGTAAGTCTGATCAGATCTCCAAAACTCTTCTAAGTATCCAAGCCGATTTTAGTATTGCTGTGGTCTGAATGGTCACAATTTTTCCTCTGATATCCAGTTCATCTTTTTTTTTTTCCCCGACTTCTTGGCGATTGTAGCAAGTGCTCTAACTACGATTGCTGTCACTGTCATCTTCATTTTCCAAAGCTTTTTTAAGTTCTCAGGCAAGGTCCTGGTATTTTTTCAACTTTTCAATTTCCTTCGCTATCGCTCAGCAGTCTAGTGGAATGGCAATATCAACAAGACAACTTTTCTTCTTGTTTATTAACACAAGAATTTTTTTTTTATTTCTATACTACCTTTCTTTATCATCTGTTCACTCTTTCTGCTACATTCTTTTTCTTTCCTTCTATACCCCCTTTTCTTTCATTGTCTTTTTTCCAATATTCTCCATGTTTTTCTATATTCTTTGTTTCTTTTATTACCTCTCTTAATTTTCTCTTCTACCTCTTTATTTACATTCTTTCTCTTTTTCTATCTTTCTTTCTGTATTCCCCTTATTTCTTTCTTTATTCCTTATCTCTCTCTGCTTCCTTCTTTCAACCTATTTCTTTATTCCCTTTTCTTCTTATCTCCGCCCCCCACCCCGTCTTTCTTTCCCAGCTCTGAGATTCTCTATTTAGGACAGTACCTTAAATAGTTTTGTGATATGAACATAGAGGAATTTTTGATATTTGGTCTTTTGGAAAGAAAATTTAGTTTTTGCATATTTTCAAATCTTCAACCCTCTCAAGAGATTAATACCATTCTATGAATACGTACATGTATATTAAATCTGATGGTTGGTTGGGTTTTATGGCATATCAACCTTTGAAGGTTATTTAACGCCAAATCCATTTTATGCAAATAGTTCTATTTGAAACAATTCAGTTCAGCTTAATTATGCAGTTTCGATGTCAAAACAGTTCTATTTCAAGCAGTTTAGTTTAGCATAAGTACACAGTTTAATTGTCAAAAATATTTCTATTTTAAGCTATTTAGTTTAGTCAAACAGTTCTAATTCAAACAATTCAGTTTAGCATAAGTATGCAGTTTAGTTTTATTTAACTTATAGATAGGGCCCTATCAGGTGCTACCATTCCGGGCCAGAGTGATCCTGGGAGCAATGGAAATGAAGGGTTGCTCCGCATTCCCTAAAACCCTAGCATCACTGGAACCTCACCATCAAATTGTTTAGTGTCATATCCTTGACACTCGTTGGGGGAGTCTTACCCCTCTGCAGAGGTGCAGTTGGTGTATTCTACAGCCCCAGCCGACTCGACGACTATTAAATCTGAAAATAGCCAATGTGTAGTACTCTAGTCTAATGTGTTATAGTGTTCCCTCTTGCAGTTGTGGTTTCTGTGCAAATGAATATGTGACGTCACTCTCGTAATGAAAATATTAAAATACAAAGGAATATCTCAAAGCAACTAAATTTATTCTTGCGTTATCACCGTAGATTATGGCTAATCTTCGGCTGGGAGGGGATGGAGAATTAAAAAAAAAACTACAACTAGACTCTCTGTGTTAGAACCTTCGTTGTTTTATTATCTCTGTTCCATCTCTGGACAATGGTATTGCGGGAGAAGTATGACTCTTCGTTGTTTTAGGAACAGGACTCTTCTCGTATCTTTGATTGGTTCTTCATTCTCCACTCGTCTTTTTACACACCAGTCAACAAAAGAGAAACATTGAGCCAATCCAGAAACTCGTGACACACACACACACACACACACACAAAACCTTCATTTCTAGTCACCACTTATCGTAACTTCAGCAGACTACCAATAACATTTCCAACTTAGACTCGTGTTTGGTGAATATATTTAACAAATTAACCCAGACTAAAATATTAAACTTGTCCTATTAAATGACTATCATTTATAGGCTGTATCACATGTAGTTTCCTCCAGTTGATGCATAGACTGAAAACGCTAACCAGAACATCACAGCATCAAGATGACCAGTCTAACAACTACGGTATAGTTTTTTATCCGTACAATTTCATGATAGAACAATAGATTGTGAATTCAAATGAATACAAACTCATGTGTAAGATTTGCAAATTTTAAAAATTCTAGCAGAGGCCTACTGTATGTTAGGTGGTCGACTTTTACAGCGGATAAATGAGAGTGGTCTGAAAAGTTCTAAGCCTCACTCGTTTCACCTTCGTATGTGAAAAAATTAAAACCGGAATCTGAATTGTTTTTTCCTTGTTTGATAAGTGATAGTGTGTTGTCACAACAAAAATGTGAAGCTATGCTCTTCTTTCTGGGTGAGGCTTATAACTTTTTGAATGGTTCTCGTAGGTTTAACCCAGCATATTAAAGTAAAAATTCCTAGGGTTGAATATATGCCAGATCAACTTGTTCACTGTAATTTACGTTAATCTTTAATGCTGTGATATAGGAGTTTTTGAAAAAATACTTGGAAAATTTGCATGAAAGTTATTAAGAAAAGCGAACGGAAAACTGAAGGATGTAAATGAGAAATCGTAAAGAAAGAGGAAGGAAATAGGTAAACGAAGATGGTGAATGAAACTAGGAGAGAGAGAGAGAGAGAGAGAGAGAGAGAGAGAAGGAAGGAAGTATGAAAAATAACGAATGAAAAAAAATAAAAAGAGAGAATAAGCCTTTATAAATACAACCCTGACCCGAGAAATTAAAAAATAAATAAAGAAAAATGAAATTAAAAAGAATTGGATGAAGGAATGATGAAATGAATTTCCCTTGTATATTCCTGCCTCCTGTTTCGTTCGGTTTACTTCATAATAATACGTTTTTGCAATTTTCTCGCTTATCTTCTTTTCTCCATCCTCACCTCTTTACACGGCTTCATTAGATCCTGATGTTTCCCCATCAACATCCAAGCATTTTGTTAATTTCTTTCTTTTTAGCACATACACACACACACACACACACACACACACACAGATGCGCAAAAACAGATATACACAAACATACAAATAAATATATAGGCATAAACATACGTTCTCATTCACAAAAAGTATACTGACAATATAAATTCACACACATACAAATATACACACAAAAACTATCAATAAAAATACTACCATAAACAGCTAAAAAAAAAAAAAAAAAAAAAAAAAAAAAAAAAAAAAAAAAAAGAAAAAAAAAAACACGCAAAAAACAAAATAAAAAATACACATATACACACGAGCACCCATACACACACGAAAAACACAGATATAATACACCCATGTACAAAAGCACATAAAAGCATACGTATACGCAATTCCCAAATTTCTGACTTAATTGCTCGAATCTCCATTTTCAGAAATTATCGTTTCTTTTTTTTTTTTTTCCAGATTTTTTTCTTCCAATGATCAAGGCCTCCGTTTCTTCCTTCCAATTTTTATCCAATCGTCATTGTATCATTAATAATGAGGCGTTTGCCTTCTATCTTTTTTTTTTTATTGTTATTGTGTGCCGTTCTTTTGTTGCTGTTTGTCAAATTACAGGGTTTTTACTCGTTCGCTAATTCGTGCCTTTGATTGCTTCCGACTTATTTCGAACGGATTCTCGCTAACGCCAAGTCGTGTTGGAAAAGCGAAAATATGAAATTAAAAATTAAACCTCTATCCTATCGTAACGATATTCTGACAGTCTAGTTTTGTTTTTTGAAACACTGAAATCTATACTCTGTTTTGTTCTTGGTGGTCATTATTTTTAATTGAAAAATATTCCAACTGACATTTTGAACAGAAAGGCGTTGCTTCCGACCTCCTAATAATGTTATCCAAATACTGGATGGGATCAAGCTTCTCATCTTTATTAATGTGTTATAACAAAATTCCAAATCAATGCAGAGAGAGAGAGAGAGAGAAATTTGATGGAAATTTTAGTTTTCTTTAATTAGCATTATGACAATTTTTCTTCCTTGTTATTTTGCAAGCTATGACCAATAAGGACATTTTGTAAATTTCTTTTGTGATTTATTTTAAAAAAAGACCAAAAAAACTTTCGGATTCGTTGGATGTGCTTTTACGTAATGATACAATTTTCATCAGATATTGATGCATTGATAGGAATTGACCATTTTCTCTATTCATTAATAGATAGGTAAAT
>CAUZXS010002136.1:102500-109175 GCA_963585895.1 Sepioteuthis lessoniana
ACTTGTAGCGTAACGGTTATCGCCGTAGAAAATGGACTGGAAAAAGTCAGTTGCAAATAGATAAAAGAACGGACAGAGTTGCATAGAGAGACGTGAACCGATAGAAATAGATCGAAAGATGAGAAGTGTTGGTTATTTTGTTTATACGGCGATTCAACCCTTTTGGGGGCATTTAATGCCGAATTAAATAACTTTGATAAGTTTGTCCGTTTGGTTTGATTTTACGGCACATTAACCATTGTAGGTTATTTAATGCTAAATCCATTTTTATACATATAAACAGTTCCCTTCCAAACAATTCAGTTTAGTAAAAGTTCTATTTCACCTATTGATCGGACCCTATCAGCGTTAGCACACTTCCGGTCAGGGTGGACCTGTAAGTTATAACAATCAAGGAGTTCTTAGCATTCCCCAAAGCCCCAGCATTACTTGAGCCTCACTATCAGATTGTTTAGTGTCATATCCAGGACACTTGCTTGGGGGGGGGGGGAGATTTGCCCCTATGCAGAGATACAGTTGGTGTATTCTGCGGCCCTAGCCGACTGGGTCAAACGAGAACGGACAGAGTTGGAGAGAGACGGGAACGAACCGAGATGGATCGAGAGTCGCGAACGGACTGAGACAGTTGGTAATGTCCATACCCTGGATTGAGCTGTTTGTGTTTAAAATAGCGCTAACACCCCTTGGAAAGGCATGAATATATCTTTTATCGCCCAAGGTAAATAATAGAGCAGGTAGGATTATTTAGGATTGGTTAGATAACCAGTCTCAGAGAAAAACTGAATTAAACCAGCATTACTCATTTTAAAACTGACCTTATAATAACCCTTCTGTCACGGATAGGAGGTAAGTAAATACATTGCCCGTTTTAGAATTGTCCTTGTGTTATATTTTGCCCGTGACATAAGGGTGGTATAAATACGTTTATAAATCCCCCCAAAATCACTGAATTGTCCGGCAAGACACATGGCGTAACGGTTATAGGCGTTGGTCCCCTAAGCTTCAAAGGAGACAATCATCAGGAGGTTGCAGGTTCAAGTAACAATACAGGAATAATTAACACTTGTACCCGGTTATAGCTAACGGAGTAAGAACAGGTGACGCCCGTGGATTCCATAAGGACGTAGTTGGAAGTTCCGTGAAGGTTCCCGAGTTCGACAAACACCTGAAGAAGACCGGAGGACATATCGGCCGAAACGTTGTGGAAATAATAAAGATGAAGACAATAGTCCGAAAACCCTTAATGATAAAAATACGTACCTATTGTACCCTTAATGGCGCTACAGCAAATACTCGTGTACAGGTTAAAAGATTGGTTGAAATAGCCATTTCGGACTCAAAAATATACACAAGATTAGTTTACACATGAATATATATAGTATTTCTGAATCGAGAAAAATTTGGAAATTTGAAATAGAAATGAAAAATTTGGCCTGCAGAGGAAAAACAAGGAATACTTAACTTAATTTTTTTTTTTTAGTTTGTGTAGTTTTCTTTTTCAATAACCATATATACTCATGTATAGGTAAGATTCTTAGGAATTAAATTCTATGCAAAAAAACTAGCATTGAGCTAATTCGTGAACACTGACTTTGAAAGGAGGAAATTCAAACAAAGTTTTTTGAACAATTCTTAGCTTTATCAATTAATTCCAGAAATTTGGGATTTCATAGATTAAACCTATGCACAATACTGTCCTATAAACGGGTAAATATATACAGTGTATCACAAAGATGAGTAGACCCCTCACATTTCTGCAGATATTTAAGTATATCTCTTCATGGGAAAACACTGACAAAATGACTCTTTGACACAATGAAAAGTAGTTTGTGCACAGAGTTAATTTATTTGCCCCTCAAAATAACTCAAAATGTAACCATTAAAAGCTAAACCCCTGCCAACAAAAGTGAGTACACCCTAAGAAACTACACTCCTAAATGTCCAAATTGAGTACTGTTTGTCAAAGTGTCATTTTGTCAGTGTTGTCCCATAAAGAGATATACTTAAATATGTGCAGAAATGTGAGGGGTGTACTCACTTTTGTGATACACTGTATTTACCCATCCCCTTTGCACTAACAGGGTGTGACACAAGGTCAATTTTTCGCGGAGTTTAACAGGTTTGGACTCAGAATTATTCTTCTAGACCGGTTGCCATAGCAAGGTTAAAGACTTTACCCATAGTAGTTGAGAGAATAGTTAGATACATACCTTTTACAAGAGTATTAGCACAATGCGAAATACAAACAGTCCCATCCAGGGTTTGAACTAGTATCACAGTGTCTATACGATAATCATTTCTTTCTGAGCGGCTCTTTATATACGAGTATTACGGGTGTATATACCGGACATTGGTATAATGGTTAGAGTCTTCGTCAGTGGCCCGGGAGACCTGGGTTCAATCCCAGGTCGAGTGATACCAGAGACACAAAAAAAAAACAAATGGTACTTGATGCCACCTTGCTTAACACTCAGCATTATAAGGTAAGGATCAAGGGTGAAGTGGAGCAATCCATGGAAAGGAGTAATGCCCTCCTCAACACCTTGGTGTAGTAGCTATCGAAAAGGGAGCCTTCGGATCAACCTCGACTACGGTTGCTAACTTTACCTATTACTTACGGGTATATATGGTATTTCTAAACTGATAAAACAATTAGGTTGGTTTGGTTTCTTTTTTTAATGGCATATCAAACTTTGTAGGTTATTTAACGCCGAAGCCATTCTCCAAGAAGAACAGTAGTGTTACTATTTAATCCATAGCTCGGAGGATAAGGGGGTTCATACCTTTCTGAAAAGGTATTTGCCCGAAAGTGAACGTAATAACGCGACTGGAATTCGAACTCGCTTACTACGATTCCGCAGTCCATCGCTTTAACCATTACACCACGAGGACCCCCTATAAAACAATTAGGTAATTTAAAATCCTGCTTAGAGATATAACACAGCTTGGATCACGGTGGAATAAACGATAGGTATTCAATATTAATCTTTAGAATATAAAGTGTTTTTTTTTTTTGTTTTTTTTTTTTAACTTGCCATGTATAATTAGGACCTAATTTTAAGGTAGAAATACACGAGTACTAATTTAGCGAGGTTGAAATACGAACATAATAGGAAAAACTTGGCTTAATTTCCTAGAGATCAAACTTCAATCAATCTTATCCTACAGCCGTCTTATAATTATTTACTAAGCTTTGCTTAGCTGCAACGCAATAATAGGGCACCCAGTGAGACTCAAAATCACTAGGATAGGCTACCAGTTCAACTTGCTGAATATCAAACCACGATACACGCGCAAAAGGTAGGTCTATTTAAGAAAAACTTATCCCCGATATTCTTTGATTTTAAATGCACCATGTAATTATAAAATTTACCTGGCAATGTTTCACTTCACCAAAATCAAGAATATTTTCATATCCTTTAATTCATGACTTAAATAATTGTCATAAATACAATTTTAAACATTTTTCATTTCCCAATTTTTAGAGTTTCATAATTATTGTTGTTCTTGATTACATTGCTGTGACAACTTAGTTTTATTCACCAATATTTTCTCCCTAAATTCTTTTTACAGATGATTATCAGCTGAAACTAACAGAATAAAACATGATAAATACTTAAACACTTTATCAAATTGGTTTCCACAATCTCTCTCACTATATATATATATATATATATATATATATATATATATATATATATATATATACACATTCATTTCTTTACAAAATAGACCTTTATGATAGTACAGTAAGATATTGACGATATAGGAAAGGTTTGTTTTTTGGGTTTTTTGTTTGTTTGTTTTTTTACTCAGACCCGGATTTTCTTTCTCCTCACAACTGCTTTAAAAGGAATAAGATCTCTCATTGAGTCTTTTTAATCTGGCCAAGTAATTGATTTTTTAAACAAAAACAAAAGAATATAAACCATATAATACTATTTCTGAGGCAGGTTGATATACAAGTCTTATAGGAATTATCTAAATGTTTATGTAGGCCGAAACTTCGAGATGTTTTTAAAAAAAAAATGAGCTAAGTTATATCTTAAGCTTTGTTTTATTGTCGCACAAAGCTTGATGTATTGGGTATCCAATAAAACTAGGACTCACTATTAATGGTTTACCAGTCTAGCATAGTAACTATTATATCACGTGGTATACCTATTATTTACAAAACTTTGCTAAATTGAGGCTCAAGGCCGGATATATAGAGCACTTAGTGATTAAAGACCATATGATTTGCTTGTCTAGCTTATTTACTATCTCTTCATCCAACCAATGTCTCATAATAGGTGTTACATTGAGAGCAGGAAATGTATAAGTGAATACAATTATTTGTATGAGAGAGAGAGAGAGAGAGAGATAGTATTATATTAATTACGTGAGAGTGTTGTTTGTCTAATGCTTAATAGGAAAGAAAATAGAATGGCCGAGTCACATTCAAATTCTGGCAGAGGTAGTGAGAAGTTTAAAACAATAGGAATTCAGGTGTGCCAACGAATTAGTAGTGACTGATTTTTAAATGAAATTACCTACAAACTGTGTGCAAACAAATCACCGCTTCTAATTTGTGACTATTATACAGCAATACCTGAAACCATTTAACTGTGTGCAGAAAAATGAGGTCAGGCTTGTTTTCGAATATCATCCACAGAATGTGTTTCCAAATCATTTATATCTGATATTGATTAATAAACAGGATTTGGCAATAAATAAACTACAAACGTTGATGTACCATAAAACCCAGCCAAACCATTTTTTAACAGGGAGCAAATAAAACTATTGATAGAATGTTTGAAACTATTTTATTGTGTGCAAACAGATGAGCTCTTTGAAAATGTTACTAATAAAGTATTTGCTTGCAAATCATATGCACTATATATATATATATATATATATATATATATATATATATATAATATTGGACGCTAACTAAACGGCTGGAAAAGAAGCTAGACGGCAATTACACAAGAATGTTGAGAGCAATATTGAACAAGTCCTGGCGGCAACACCCTACAAGGTACTAACTATACGGCCACCTGCCTCCCATCACGAAAACTATACAAGTTAGACGAACCAGACACGCAGGACACTGCTGGAAAAGCAAGGACGAACTCATGAGTGATGTACTCCGATGGACCCCCGCATATGGCCAAGTAAAAGCAGGACGACCAGCTCGAACATACATACAGCAGCTATGTGAGGATACGGGATGTTGCCAGAAGCGATGAATGATAGGGAGAAGTGGCGAGAGAGGGTCGGGGATATCCGTGCTAGCGGCACGACATGATATATATATATATATATATATATATATATAATAAATAAAGTAGAGGAATTGATATTATATTAATTAAATTAACATGACTAGAAAATTCTGCAAACACCTACATGCGACATTCAGAACACTGAACAGCTGTTTCGACCTTATTGGGTCCCATCAGCAGTGCATACCGTGATCTCTACCTCTGGAGATCGAACCAGCAACCACAGAATGCAGAAACCGAAACTCTACCACTGGGCCACCAGTCCATGCCACACATAAGCGATGCCAAATCAATTAGTCATGGTAAGAATGCGCTTATGTGTTCAGTGTTCCGTATGTCGCATGTATTTGCCGAATTTTCTCGTCATGGTAATTTAATTTTATATATATATATATATATATATATATATATATATATATATATATATATATATATATATATATATATATAAAGAGGATTTGGAATTGCATTACCAACAAGGATTGATATGTCATAAAATCAAATCAAACCTGGGTGCGCAACTCTTTTGTGCCAAAAGAAAAGCTATACTTAAAAAAAAAAAAAAAAAAAAAAGGGATCTACATATAAGCAAGTAGCTCTCGTCGAAGGAAATGGCACTGACGATCCGAGTTCGAATCCTGGACAAGATCGTTTGCATTTTAATTTGCACTAATGTCCTAGGTTAAAGCACGAATCAATTTCTTCTGTCCATCTTAGCTATGAGCCAAAAATAGGTGACTTGGTTCTTTAGCCGAGGTTAGGTGACCAATATAGGAGAAGGAAAACAATTCAAACCAGTTGTATTTAGTTTAAAAAAATACTTTATTTCACATATTGTCTGCGGCAGAAGGATCGGGTAAATAGTTTGGCACAAGGACAGATCTATGAGACAAAAAAAATCAGCTTCACATACAAGAAATACCAACTTCACAAGCCATTGCATGATGCATGGGACTCCAGACAAGGAAAATGACTTACGGAGGAGTGGGTAGAGGAATGCAAATCATTTGGTGGTTAATATTGAAAAGGAAAACTTTTTACAATCATTAATATGAATCTTTGATGCTTTTTCTGTTTGCCATTTCAATTCCAAATTCAGTTTTCTTCATTTTATATGGAGGGTCGTCGAAAGAATTTTGAATCCGACCCAGTCGAAGTTGGTAAGTCAGAAATGTCTCGGAAAACTCAACCCTTTTCAGTTTGTGCTCTGGTGTCAGGATTCTTGGGATCAATCTTTCAGACAGCTTGCTCATGAAGCTTTCTGTTAAAAATGTTCAACTATGTTTTTTTTCTCTACTTTTGAAGCGAGGAACTTTTTGAACGACTCATGTGTGTGTATATATATATATATATATATATATATATATATATTTTTTTTTTTTTTTTTTGTCTACTAGTTTAAGAGGGG